>CAUYUJ010020738.1:0-12500 GCA_963575745.1 Prorocentrum cordatum | reverse complement strand
TCTGACTACCTATGGGCGAGCATCTACATGGTCGAGCAGTAGCAAAAATCATGTTTAGAAGAACGCGTCCCCCAACACATCCCTAGACGCAGCCCCTGTATGAGTTACGCATCCCCGACTCCGTGATCAAACCCCCCCACACGTTTTGGTGCTAGCTCTTCTCCAGGACGGCGGGGCGTGAAGCATCGCCGAGACGACGGCCGACCAGCCCATCGCCGCAGCATCGGCCGCGTGGACCTCACCACCGTTGGTGGCGAGAAGCAAGCCGGCGAAACACACGGGGAGGCGTGGTGAGCGACGACCGGGGGGAAGAGTAGAGGATAACTTCCGGGGCGCACGCGAGGTGCAAGCGCACCAGGCTCACGATCCACGCCCCCACCGCTATCAGCTGCAACAGGGGCGGCACCAGTCCACACCCGCCAGGAAGGGCTGGGGACCAATCAGGGGCACCAGATCGCCACACAGCACTAAGCTCACGGATCGCCAGCGCCAAAAAAGCGGGGGCGACATCATTAGAGACCGCCTGGATGGGGTCGGAACAGATGGGGTCGGAGGATCGCGCCGTATTGCCGATGCATCGGCGATGCGTTGGCGACGCATCGACGACGCATCGGCGATGCACCAGCGATGCATCGTCGACGTCGGCGATGTATCGGCGACGTCGGCAGCGCTGCAGCGAGAGCCCCAGCTTGAAAAGCAACCGCCCTCCACCATTGTAACTGTTGCAAGATTCAAAATCGCATAGCGCGGCGCTGAAGCGAGAGCTCCAGGGTTTAAACCATGTGCGCTCCGCCTGCGCGACTGTTGCCAGCTGTCGAAACGAATGCGCGAGGCGCTAAGGCGAGGGCCTGATTCTGAGAACCACCCCCCCTCCATTCATGGAACCGTGGCCAATCTCAAACGTCATGACGCGCACCCCTGCCCTACCGACACGCCTTATGGAACGACAGCGAAGAACTGCATGTAAGGGCGAAGGACGGGGAGGAAGGAGGGAGGAGGGATAATGCAAAGCTACCCCATCCCTTCATGTGCCCTTCTCCTCGCCCCCACCCCCCGTCGGCCCCCCAAACATTCGACACCACAGGTTTTCGTGGCCTGGGCCCCTGGACCTCTCGACCCCGTCGTCCACGAGATATATGTTGTGTCGCCGCGTGCGGTCGCAGTATAGACCTGGGCACCTAAAGCACAGCCTGTGGAGGCCCACGTCGCGAAAAACACAGGACCGTGGCGATGGTCCCGCGACGCCTGCAGGTCTGGGCCTGCCTCCCTTAGACTCAGACCGTGGCGCGCTCACCATGCGAGGCGACTTGTCGGCTAAGACGTAGAGGGGTGTGGCTCCCCCAGACGCTTCAACCTGGAAGCGGCGCCAGTCACGTCCTTGCCGAAGAGCGCGGTGTAGAGCCTGTGCTCGAGGGAGGGCCACCACATCGCCGCCCGTGAGCGTGAATGAGAACCTCTTCGCGGGGCCGTCAGTGTTGATACGCAGCGCGTTGATGTCCACGTTGGCGGCGGTGAACCACTCGGACAGGGCAATCTTGAGGGGGCCCACGGAGAACTCGGCGGCGGCACCGCACCAGAAGGTGGCTGCGTGTGGGGCTCTATCCCAGGAGCCAACGGCGTCCAGGTCCAGGGAAGGATGCAAAGATTCGACATGTTGTAGAGCTTGTTGGAGGGCAGCAGCGCTGGCCTGTAGATCTCCTTGCAGTCGCTCGGCACGGTCGACACGCCGTTTGAGTTCAGCAACATCGCGCTCAGTGGATTCCTGACGGGAGCAGAGCTGTTGAGTCGCCTTCGTGGTGGAGGCCAGGAACTCGGTCTGCGCGGCAGCAACCACTTGCTTGGAGGTGGCCTCGAAGGCGGCGGTGGCCTTGTCGATTTGGGTCTGTAGCAGGTCCTGTAGCTCTTTCCGTAGGTGAGCTGGGATGGCAGTGGCCGCGAGTTTCTGGGCGCCGGCTGCCCAAGGGTCCTCCATGACGATGTCCTTGCCCTTGCCTTTGTCGCTGGACTCGGCAGTAGAGGCTCGCGGGGGTGTAGCAGTGACGCCAGGGAGCCCCATGCGGACACGTCAGCTCGAGGAGAGGCGAGGCCCGTGCCCGCCAGCACAGATCGCGCGTGATATGTCAGCTGCGTCCCCGCAGCAAAGTATATGGAGACGCACAGCGTTGCGGGCGCAACGAGTGCAGAAAGCAGTTTGTCCTGACTGTCCCCGGACCAGGGGTCTCCGTGCTCTGCCACGGGGCACAAACATCTTGAGCCAAAGCGGCCACGGAAAGAGAAGGAGGAGGAGGAGGAGGAGGAGGAGGAGGAGGAGGAGGAGGAGGAGGAGGAGGGGGAGGCGGCGGAGGAGGATGTCGTCGTCGTCGTCGTCGTCGTCGTCGTCGTCGTCGTCGTCGTCGTCGTCGTCGTCGGAAAGGGAGGGGGAGGAGGAGGAGGAAGAGGAAGAGGAGGACAAGGAAAAGGACTACCCAGGGCGCCTGCCGAGACTGGCCAAGGATGCCTCCAGCGACCGTCCGCGAACAGCCCGAGGCCTCCCTCATCCTCCACCTCCTGCGGCGGCCAGCGGCCCAGCTGGCGGCCCTCCCTTCCAGGGCCTGGGGGCGGTGGCGGCGCGAGGTCACGTCGGCGCCCCGTCCTCCGCCAGGGAGGGGGAGGAGGGTCCTCGGGCTGGGGCTCGGGCAGGGCCAAAGCAGGACGAGGATGGTGTCGTGGTGATAGTGGCTCGGAGACTTCCTCAGCTGGCGGCCCTCGCTTCTGGAGCCCGTGCGGAACATGATAAATTCTGGAAATCCGAACGTCCTGGAAACGGTAGAAACACCTCATCATCGCCATCACCATCAGCAGCAACAACAACCTCATCATCATCATCATCATCATCATCATCATCATCATCATCATCATCATCATCATCATCATCATCATCATCATCATCATCATCATCATCATCATCATCATCATGATCAGCATCATCATCACCATCATCATCATCATCACCATCATCATCATCATCATCAGCATCATCATCATCATCATCAGCAGCAACATCATCATCATCATCATCATCACCACCATCACCATCAACATCATCAACATCATCATTATCATCATCATGTCATCATCAGAGAGAGAGCGTGATCCACCGCCGCTTTACTGTGGAAAATTGCCAGCCTTTTCCTCCGGAACCCGGGGGTCGCCCCCCCCCCCTCCGAAAATCCCCCTCCCCCCCTGCTGGAACCCCCCCCTCCCCCTCCCCCCCCCCCTCCCCCGGCAAACCCCCCCCTCCCTACCCCTCCCCCCCCCCCCCCCTCCTCGAAAACCGGGGGGGTCACTACCGGTTCGAACCCCCCCCCCCCCCCCCCCTCTGGATCTGGAAAACCGGGGGGGGTCACTACCGGTTCGAACCCCCCCCCCCCTCGAAAACCGAGGGGGGTCACTACCGGTTCGAACCCCCCTCCCCCCACGCACCGCCAGCAAACGACTCCCGGTCCCTACCACCGTCCGCATCACATCCCCCACTGTTGTTCCCAGCACCACTGTCCTCACCACCACTGTCCCCACTGGTTCCACCACCGTCCCTACTGTCCCCACCAGTGCCCCCACCACTGTCGCACTGTCCCCACTGTTCCCACCACTGTTCCCACCACGGTTCCACTCTCCCCACTGTCTCCACGGACCCAACCACTGCCCGACTATCCCCACTGTCCCCACTGTCCCACTGACTCCTCCGCTGTCCCACTGAGCTGTCCCACTGTTCCCACCGCTGTCCCCACTGTCCCCACCACTGTCCCCACTGTACCTCTGTCCCATTGTCCCACCGCCGTCCTCGCCACCGCCTTCACCACTGTCCCCACCACCATTGTACCCTCCACTGTCCCACTGTTTCCACCTCATTCCCACTGTCCCCACACCACTGTCCCCACCACCACCGTCCCCACCACTGTCCACTGTCCCCCCCGTTCCCACCATTGTCCCCACCACTGTCCCCACCACTACCGTCCCCACCACTGTCCCACTGTCCCACTGTCCCCACCACTGTCCCGCTGTCCCCTCACCACTGTCCCCACCAACACCGTCCCCACCACTGTCCGCACCCCCACTCGGTTTTCGAGGGGGGGGGGGTTCGAACCAGTAGTGACCCCCCCCCCTTTTCATGATGAACTGGGGGGGGGGGAGGGGTTCGAACCGTAGTGACCCCCCCCGGTTTTCCGGGGGGGGGGGGGGGGGGTTCGAACCGGTAGTGCCCCCCCCCTGTTTTCCGCCAGCAGCGGTAGAACACGCTCTTTCCATCATCATCATCATCATCATCATCATCATCATCATCATCATCATCATCATCATCATCATCATCACCACCATCATCATCACCATCGTAATCATCATAATCATCATCATCATCATCATCATCATCATCATCATCATCATCATCAGAATCATCATCATCATCATCATCATCATCATCGCCATCATCATAATCGTCATCGTCATCGTCATCGTCGCCATCATCATCATCACCAGCATCATCATTATCGGCATCATAATCATACTCATCATCATCACCATCATCAGCATCATCATGAGCAGCATACTCATCATCAGCATCATCATCAGCACCATGATCATCATCAGCATCAGCAGCATCAGCATCATCATCATCCTGATCCTCATCCTCATCCTCATCCTCCTACTCATCATCATCATCATCATCATCATCATCATCATCATCATCATCATTATCATCATCATCATCATCATCATCATCATCATCATCATCAGCAGCATTAGCATCATCAGCATCATAATCGTCATCATCATGACGTGTTGCTCTTCTGACGAAGTGCGCCTACCGCGCTGGCATCTAATACACAGACCGTCCAATGAGGTCTTCAGGATCCGCATGCCGCTGGCCCGTCTGTAACGGAACGGTCTTGGGACCACTGATGCCAGATCCCCCGACGTCGTGACTTCTCGCAACGTGGGCCCCCGAATTGCCCCCTGTGGCCCTGAGCCTATTGCTCTGAGGCCCCGAGGCCCCAAACGCACCTAAGAGGGCCAAGTCATTGGAAAACGCCCCTCTTGACTGTTTCCAAGTGAGCTGGAGGGGTGGACCTTTTTCCTACCACATGCCCCACAGCATAGCAGTCGCCAAGCCCACGGCGAAGCTAATAGACAAGTTGTATTAACTACCCCTCGCGACGAAAGCCCAGCCCGCAACGAATGGCAGGCAGGATGCAGTCGTGAAGAGCACACGACATATTCGACAACGTGCAGAGCTGGAATGGCAATGCCACGAACTCACCGTGACGTCATGTGTGGAGTCGGAAGGGCCCTGGGCACTGCTCCGGGATGCGCGATGACAATTCCGTGAAGCGCCTGGACGCGTACAGACAGAGAGTGCCCACAGAATACGCAGTTCGGGCTTCGCACCCCGCAGAGTGCGAGCCGCGAGACCTTCGCTACCCTCGCGGCACATGGAGGCAACCGGGGAAACAGCCCAGTCGAGGAGGTGCGAAGCGCGGCCGTCTTCCGAGCCCTGCGGGGTGACCTGGGGTGCATGGCAAGCCTGTCCACTGGGGTAGGGAGCAGGGCTGGGCCGATGGGTGCGTACAGGAGTGGCCCCTGGCATGATGTACAGCCATGCGCTGGCGAACTACCTGGAAGGTGGGAGACGTACGGCTGGATTCATACGCGGGGCATGCTTGCGGAGGCCGCTGGCTGCAGGCAAGTGGAGGAAGATGAGGATGAGGAGACGCAAGCGCCCGTGTGTTGCACACGGGGGCGACTGGCCAGCTCGCGCGGCGAGCGCTGTGAATAGGACACCATCTCCCTTCGCCCCCCCCCTCAAGCCCTGACCACCCCTTGGAGTCCCTGCTCCCGCGCAGCGCGACGGCGCGTCGAATTCGTGCCGCTCGCGGCGGGCCGCGCCAGAGCGCCGGCGGAGAGACGCACATCCCCCGCGCCCTTCTGAGAAGAGGCAGAAATCGCAGAAGGCATCGATACACCACCACCGTGCCAAGGCAGGGCCACTCTGGGCCCCAGGATGGTGTATACGCCCTCCTGGCCGAGGCCAGGAGGGTCTATATACACCAGCCTGGGGCCCAGGATGGCCCTGGCCTGGCACGGTTGTGGTGTATCGATGCCTTCGTCGGGCAAAACCCCCGGAGGAGCGACGATCCAAAAAGGGCCCGACGCGAGATGCCACAGCGACCCTACGCGGTGGCCGACACGCGGGCCGACGGCGAAGGCAAAACCCCCGGAGGAGCGACGATCAAAAAAGGGCCCGACGCGAGATGCCACATCGCGACCCTGCGCGGTGGCCGACACGCGGGCCGACGGCGCGCGCCCTTCGGAGAAGAGGCAAAACCCGCGGAGGAGCGACGAGCCAAAAACGGGCCTTATACGCGAGATGCCATATCGCGACCCTGCGCGGTGGCCTCCACGCGGGCCGACGGCGCGGCACCGCCGCAGGTGGAGACCGAGGGCGCCCTCTTGAGAAGAGGCAAAACCCCCGGAGGAGCGACGATCCAAAAAGGGCTCTGGCGCGAGATGTCAGATTCGGGGATGGACAGACCCCCCTTTCGTAAAACGCGGTGTAGCGAAAACGACCTGAGGCCCAAGCCTGGCGGGCGCAAGCCTGGAAAATAACGGCCACGGCGCCCTCTCGAGAACCGAAAACGGACAATTCACTAATCAACGTGTCACTGTTGTGGGTTCTGTCCACCCCCGACATGTAGCGGCCCTACGCGGTGGCCTACACGCGGGCCGACGGCGCGGCACCTTCACGGTGGAGACGAAAGGCGCCCGCGCGCGACCTGACGCGCGCGCAGCTCACGCGCCACGGTCGGCGCCGACGAGCCCGCTTTTGGGCGTCGCACAGATGGGGAAGCTGGAGAGTCGGGTGGGTCGGGCGAAGGGGGGGATAGCACGTCGGGTCTGGCGAAAGGGTCGGGTGAAAGGGGGGGATAGCACGTCGGGTCGGGTGAAAGGTGGAGGGTCGGGTCGGGTCGGGCGAAAGGGTCGGGTCGGGGGGAAGGGGGGTTCGAGCATCAGCTCACGCTGCTGAGTTTCCCGGCGCCTCCCAGCGCCGGAGGCGGCTATGCATCGAGGAAGGGGCCCCTTCGGTGAGGCCGAAACCAGCTGCATGCAGCAAATGTCGTAACCCCCCCTTTCCCAATCCCCCCCTGTTCGTCCGGCCCGAGAGAGGCAGGAGAAGACGAGAGCGCGGGCGACGCGAAGAGAAGACGAGAGCGCGGGCGACGCGCTCCTGCTGGGGCCCCCCCCGCCCGTGCGCGGTGCGCTGCGGAGCCGCACCGCCTCTCCCCCCGGGCGGTGTGGCTCCCGCAGGGGCCCGCTCCGGCCTCGGAGTGGCCGCGCGGCCCGGCCGAACGACCGCAGGCCAAGGCCTATAGGTCGCGCGTGTCCTCCTACAGACGGCTTCTGAACGAAAACTACAACGCAGCCAGAGGAAGAGCCCCGAGATAGCCCAGAACCTAGCAGGAAGGCCGTGCCCAGACCATGTCCTAACCGTCCTTGAATAATTATCCCTCCCGTGGGGGGGGGCACGGACCCGACTCGACCTCAGAGTGGCCGCGCGGCCTGGCCACAAACGACCGCAGACCTTCGGACAGCGGCTGCCCCCGCGCCGTCGGCCGCTCACCCCGTCACACCATCGGCGTGGGCACCCCGAAGGGGTTCGCCGTGGCCCGCGCGTGCTCCGCGGCCTTTGCCCCCACGGCCGCCTCGGGCTCCGGCTCCGCGCACGCGCCGTAGATCAGCCGATCCAGCGCCTCCAGTCAGGAGGCAACCACTGTTAAGTCGGGCGTGTCACCCTACAGGGGGATTTTCGACGAATGATAAAAAATACCAAAAAATATTCATACAAAAACAAAAAAGTCCCCATAGTATGTTTTTACTATTTTTGAATATTCCCCCTATAGAGGGACAGGCCCGACGCAAAACTACTGGGAGATCGTCGTCGGAAGGATCAGGGAGAATTCAGCCTCAATTGGGGGGCTGCTACGCCGGATTGAGCCTCGGATTAGGCAGGATCAGGCTGGGTCAAATCGGGATGAAGCCGGATTGAATGGGATTAAGCCTGAGCCGGATCAGGCCGGATTTCAGACCAGGGCAAAGTCAGAATTTGACCTCCCAGGATTTGCATCCGAACGATCCAGTGCCTCCAGGGCGCGCTTCAGCTGGCTGCACTGCTCGTCGGCGAGCGTCTGCTCCACCAGGCGCCTGGTCATCTCTGCCCCCCCCTCGCGCTCGGCGGCGGCCGCCTGCTTCTCTGCTGCAGCCGCAGCCTCGAGGGCCACCTTCGCCTCGCCCACCGCGACCCTCGCTTCGAGCTCCGCCTGCCGCTCCTCGTCGTGGAGGGCCCACAGGCCCAGCGCCTCCGCCACGGCGTCGGCCTCCTCCTCCATCCCGGCGGCGAGCCTCGAGTCCTGCTGGGCCTTCGCCGAGGACAGGATGCCGGCGTAGGAATCCAGCGCCAGCGCCTCGAACGCGCCGCGCGCCTCCGGCGGCGCCTTCAGCGCTGCGGGCAGGGCAGCCACCAGGGCCGGCTCGACGCCGTGGGCCTTGGCGTACGCCTGCACGGCCTCGGCCGCCGTGTCCCTGCCGTCACCCTGGCAGGAGCCGGCGCTCAGGCAGCGGAAGTCCTCCAGGACGGCGGCGAGCTCGGCCTGCTCCGCGCGCAGCTTGTCCCGGGCCTCCACCACGACCGCCTCCCTCGCCTGCGCCTCGGCGTGCTCCTGCTCGAGCCTGGCCACCAGAGCGTGGTGCGCCTCGCGCGTGGCGCTCTTGTCCTCCACGACCTTCCCAGCGGCCTCCGACGCCGCGGCGGCCTCCCGGCAGAGCGCGTCGCCAGCGTCCTGGGCGGCGCGGGCGGCCTCGACGTCCGCGCCGCAGCGCAGCACGCGCGCCTCGGCCACGGCCACCGCGCCCGCGAGGGCCTCGCGCGCGACGCCCGCGAACTGGGCCTGGAAGTCGTGCCGGGACTCGGGGCTCTGCGCCAGCGCGTGGGGCAGGCCCGCCACGAACATGGCGCGGTCATCGCTGGGGATCTCTTCGACGGTAGGGAGCAGCTTGAGAATAGCATCCAAGTCCGCGCCAGCCATGGGGACCCTGCTGGGCGCCATCGTCCTGCGAGAACACAGGCCGAGCGGGGACAGAAGCTGGCGCTCACCAGGGCTGCTTTTCGACACCCTTGGGCCAGATCGGCTTCAGCCAAAAACGGCTGCGGAATTTGGAGGTCTAGGTATAGTAACGGGGGGAATGGCGACCCCCATCCCCGACATTGTAAGACTTGTGACCAGACCCCAACATTGCAAACTCAACGATTTTCGATTGGGGGCGTCCATCCTGGATAGGGGTGCGTCCGAGCACCCCCCTGGGGGTGTATCCCCGAGTTTCACCTTAATGGGGGGCGAGAAATCGCCTGCGATATGGGACCCCTAATCCTGCTCCTCCTCCTCCTCCTCCTCCTCATCCTTCTCCTCCTCTTCCTCCTCCTCTTCCTCCTCCTCCTCCTCCTCCTCCTCCTCCTCCTCCTCCTCCTCCTCCTCCTCCTCCTCCTCCTCCTCCTGCCCCGGGCACCGGAGATGGCGCCTTCGCGCGCGGTGTGACCGGGCCGCCTGGCAGCTCCGGGCGGTCCTTCTCCGCCGCCCTGATGGCGCCGTGGCGGCCCACTATGCCCCCGAAGACCGTCAGGGGGAAGGTCACGCAGGCCTGCGCGAGGAGGAGGAGGAGGAGGAGGAGGAGGAGGGGGAGGAGGAGGAGGAGGAGGAGGAGGGGGAGGAGGAGGAGGAGGAGGAGGAGGAGGAGGAGGACGGGGAGGAGGACGGGGAGGAGGACGGGGAGGCCTTGTGTCTCCGCGTCCTCCCCCGGGGTCCGCCCACACGCCCGTCGGGGGCCCGCCTGGGGCACGGGGAAAGCGGGTACGAAGAGAATGCGCGCGAAGACCAGCAGCGGTTCCTCGGCGGCGAGCGGGGGGTGGAAGTGAGAAAGGGAAAGCCTTCTTAGAAGGCGGCGGGACTTCCCAGAAGCCCTGGCCCCCTCTGGGGGGTTTTGCTGTCGTCGGGGCAGGCTCTGAACACTTCTCAGCAGGCCAAGGGACCACCGAGCTCTTCTGCGAAAGCCCACCGCTGCTCACTTCCCCCCCGGGCTCGCCGCCGAATCCGGGCTCAGTTTGCACAGGAGTCGCTGTCGGCGTCGCCGCGGACTTTCCCCATTTGACACAACAGATCGACTACCCAGAAACAGACGCTGCGGGCACGATTCATATCCATATCCACTGCGTTTTGGACTTTCTGGGAAGGGGCGACAGCAGGCCACGGCGCAGTGAATATGGATAAAAATCTGACCGAGACGCAGCGGGCATGGATGATCATCTTGCCCGCAACCGCTGCTTGAGTTTGGACACCATCTGTGGCCCGGCATCGTGCACATGCATTCCGTGGATTTGGGTGGGGCATGTTCTGCTACAGACAGATGGTCGAAGAAACATAATAACAAAGAATCAGAAAATCAAAAAACAATCAAAAAACAACAAAAACGACGGGAAAAGTTATAACACAATGCACAAAACGATCATCGTGAATGATCTGCAGACGGCCACGCCCAAAGAGGATCACTAAGTTATATTCGCCTTTCAATGTTGGCAGCGTGCGCAGGCGTGTACCATGGGCCAGGTCATTGATATGCCACACTGTGGCTTGCGCGCCCAGTGGCAACATTGGGAGGCGGACGCCACTTAATGCCCGGGTGCTCTTCCAAGCTGCTCCTTCACAAGGCCGCTGGCATGGGCGGTTCCACGTTCTGCCTTGCGGTTTCGTTCCCACCAGTCGGATGGTTAAAATGCAACGCGCAAAGCAGACGACACGTTTTTCCGTAACATTAACCGGCGGGTGTCTCCTGATACGACGGGCCCCGCCTGGGCTGATTAAACATTTTTGTCGGCTTCCATCCCTGTGCCACTTTTGTGCGCGTGTGCGCGTGTGCGCGTGTGCGTGAGTGCGCGTGTGCGCGTGTGCGCGTGTGCGCGTGTGCGCGTGTGCGCGTGTGCGCGTGTGCGCGAGTGCGCGAGTGCGCGAGTGCGCGTGTGCGCGTGTGCGCGTGTGCGCGTGTGCGCGTGTGCGCGAGTGCGCGAGTGCGCGAGTGCGCGTGTGTGCGCGTGTGCGCGTGTGCGCGTGTGCGCGTGTGCGCGTGTGCGCGTGTGTGTGCGCGTGTGCGCGTGTGCGCGTGTGCGCGTGTGCGCGTGTGCGCGTGTGCGCGTGTGCGCGTGTGCGCGTGTGCGCGTGTGCGCGTGTGCGCGCGTGCGCGCGTGCGCGTGTGCGCGTGTGTGCGTGTGCGCGTGTGCGCGTGTGCGCGTGTGCGCGTGTGCGCGTGTGCGCGTGTGCGCGTGTGCGCGAGTGCGCGTGCGCGTGTGCGCGTGTGCGCGTGTGCGCGTGTGCGCGTGTGCGCGTGTGCGCGTGTGCGCGCGTGCGCGTGTGCGCGTGTGCGCGTGTGCGCGTGTGCGCGTGTGCGCGTGTGCGCGTGTGCGCGTGTGCGCGTGTGCGCGTGTGCGTGTGTGCGTGTGTGCGTGTTTGCGCGCGTGCGCGCGTGCGCGGGTGCGCGGGTGCGCGGGTGCGCAGGTGCGCGGGTGCGCGTGTGCGCGTGTGCGCGGGTGCCCGGGTGCGCGGGTGCGCGGGTGTGTGGGTGCGCGGGTGCGCGGGTGCGCGGGTGATCGGGTGCGCGTGTGCGGGTGCGCGGGTGCGTGGGTGCGTGGGTGCGTGTGTGCGTGTGTTCGTGTATGGGTGTGTGCGCGTGTGCGTGTGTGCGTGCGTGCTTGGGTGCGTGAGTGCGCTCCTGTGTGCGTGGGGCGTGTGTGCGCGTGCGTGGGTGCAGTGGTGTGTGCTTGTGCGTGATTGATGTGCGTGTGTGCGTGTGCGTGTGCGTGTGCGCGTGCGTGTGCGTGTGCGTGTGCGTGTGCGTGTGCGTGTGCGTGTGCGTGTGCGTGTGCGTGTGCGTGTGCTTGTGCGTGTGCGTGTGCGTGTGCGTGTGCGTGTGCGTGTGCGTGTGCGTGTGCGTGTGCGTGTGCGTGTGCGTGTGCGTGTGCGTGTGCGTGTTCGTGTGCGTGTGCGTGTTCGTGTGCGTGTGCGTGTGCGTGTGCGTGTGCGTGTGCGTGTGCGTGTGCGTGTGCGTGTGCGTGTGCGTGTGCGTGTGCGTGTGCGTGTGCGTGTGCGTGTGCGTGTGCGTGTGCGTGTGCGTGTGCGTGTGCGTGTGCGCGTGCGTGTGCGTGTGCGTGTGCGTGTGCGTGTGCGTGTGCGTGTGCGTGTGCGTGTGCGTGTGCGTGTGCGTGTGCGTGTGCGGGTGCGTGTGCGTGTGCGTGTGCGTGTGCGTGTGCGTGTGCGTGTGCGTGTGCGTGTGCGTGTGCGTGTGCGTGTGCGTGTGTGTGAGTGTGTGGGTGTGTGTGCGTGCGTGCGTGCGTGTGTGTGTGTGGGTGGGTGTGTGTGTGTGCGTGTGTG
>CAUYUJ010020737.1:133369-151209 GCA_963575745.1 Prorocentrum cordatum | reverse complement strand
GAACAGCGAGACACGATCGGCGGCGCCAGGTGCGCCAGGTGCGCCAGGTGCGCCAGGTGCGCCAGGCGCGCCAAGCGCTAGTTGCGCCAGATGCGCTAGGCGCGCCAGGTGCGCCAAGTGTGCGCCGGGTGTGCGCCAGGTGTGCGCCCGGCGCGGAAGAGCAGAAGGAAGGGCCAACTGCGGTCCAAACGCGGTCCACGTGCAGGAAGAGCTGGCTTCGATGTCGCCGCCCACGGCCCCCACGAACGGACATCGAGCAGATCGCGTGCTCCGCGGAGCGGGTAGACGGGAACCAATCGGGACGCTGACGAGGAGGAGGAAGGAGGAGGAGGAGGAGGAGGAGGAGGAGGAGATCGAACTTCCCAAGCACAGTGCCCGAGGTGACGCTGCAGCGCGCCTGGCGTGCCCCTCGATGCCCTCTCTCCCTGCCCCTGCACCGGCCCTGCAGCCGTGCTGCCGCGGACTTCTGCGGGAATTTCTGTGTGGATTTGTTTGCCCGAAGCGGCGAGCGAAAAACGAAGCGAATTTCGCGTGGGCTCTTTTTGGTCTTCATTCCTGGCCAAAAAGGATGCGCGCGAACTTCACGTCGAAATCTGAAAGGACACTCCAGGCCCACCCCATCGTTTCCCGAACGAAATCCGCTCTGCGATGTTGGCGCGACGATCCCCGCCCTCCTCCCCTTTTCACAATTGCACCACATGAATACTGCTCTCCTCTCCCCTGATGACGAAAATGCTCGGCCCCCCTCCGCGTATTTTTTTGCACACAGGAGTCCCGGGAGTTGGGTTTTTGCTGTAGTCTGCTTTCAAAATGCTGCTCCCGCTGAATCGCTGGCCTCATTTTCGGGCTTCCGCTCGTTCCGAATCGTGCTCCTTCTTCACATCCTCCTTCTCCTCCTCCTTCTCCTCCTCCCTTCGTCACTCACTCCTCCATCCCCTTCCTCCTGCTCATCCTGCTGATCTGTTCCTCCTGCTCCTCCAGTTCCTCCAACAATTCCTCCTCCTCCTCCTCCTCCTCCTCCTCCTCCTCCTCATCATCATCATCATCATCATCATCATCAGCAGCAGCATCATCATCCTCACCACCATCATTATCATGATCAGTATCATCGTCGTCATCATCACCATCATCACCATCATCGCCATCATCACCATCAAAACCACCATCAGCATCATCATCACCACCATTGTTACCATCATCACCACCCTCATCATCTGCATCGTTCTCATCATCATCATCATCATCATCATCATCATCATCATCATCATCATTGTCCTCCTCCTCCTCCTCATCATCATCACCACCATAATTACCACCAACACCACCATCATCACCATCACCGTCCTCCCCCTCCCCCTCCTCCTCATCCTCATAATCATCAACATCATCATCATCATCATCATCATCATCATCATCATCAGCACCATCATCATGATAATCAACATCAGCATCAGCATAATCAACAGCAGCATCATCATCACCATCGTCATCACCCACACCATCATCATCAGCATCATCAGCATCATCATCACCATCACCATCATCATCAACACCATCATCACCAACATCACCATCATCATCATCATCATCATAATCAAATCATCATCAACATCATCATCATTACCATCATCATCCTGATCAGCATCACCGGCATCGGCATCGGCATCGGCATCAGCACCAGCATCAGCATCAGCATCATCATCATCATGATCATCCTCATCGTCATCGTCGTCGTCATCATCGCCATCATCACCATCATCACCATCATCGCAATCTTCACAATCAAACCCACCATCACCACCACCAGCATCATCATAATCAACATCATCACCATCATCACACTCATCATCCTCAGCGTCCGCATCATCCTCATCCTCCTCCTCATCACCATTACGCATCCTCCATAATACTCATCAACATCAACATCACCAGCACTATCATCATCATCACCACCACAAACACCATATCATCCTCACCACCACCATCATCATCATCATCATCAGCATCATCACCATCCTCCCCCTCCTCCTCGTCATCATCGTCAGCATCATCATCATCATCATCGGCATCATCATCATCATCAGTACCATCCTCATCATCATCAGCATCATCAGAATCAGCATCGTCATCACCAGCACCATCATCATCATCACCACCATCATCATCATCATCATCATCATCATCATCATCATCATCAGCATCATCATCATTACCATCAGCAGCAGCATCACCAACACCATCATCATCATCAGCAGCAGCATCACCATCACCAACATCACCAGCATCATCATCAACATCCCCATCATCCTCCTCCTCCTCCTCCTCATCATCATCATCGTCCTCGTCATCATCGGCATCGGCATCGACATCGGCATCAGCATCAGCATCTTCGTCATCATCATCATCATCATCAGCATCATCATCATCATCATCATCATCATCATCATCAGCATCATCATCATCATCATCATCGTCATCATCATCATCATCATCATCATCATCGTCGTCGTCATCATCATCATCATCATCATCATCATCATCATCATCACCATCATCATCATAAGCATCATCATCATTACCATCATCCTCATCCTCATACTCATCCTCATCCTCCGCCATCCTCTCCGCCCCTCCACCCCCTCACACTCTCCTCCACCCCCTCCTATCCGTCTCCTCCTCCGCCTCCTCCTCTTTCCCTCTCAACATTCCCCCTGTTCACATCCGGCCGACATTGGGCATCAGCCTCTCCTCCTCCTCCTCCTCCTCCTCCTCCTCCTCCTCCTCCTCCTCCCCCTCCTACTCCTCATCTTCCTCCTCCACCTCCTCCTCCTCCTCCTCCTCCTCCTCCTCCTCCCCCTTCACTTCTCTTCCTCTTCCCCCTCCTCCTCCTCCTGCGCCTCCTCCTCCTCCTCCTTCTCGGGGTACTCCTCCTCGGCGTCCTCCTCCTCCTCATCCTCGGTGCCCTGCTCCTCCTCCTCCTTCTCCTCCTCCTCCTCCTCCGTCCTCCTCCTCCTCCATCCTCCCTCATCCGTCCTCCTCCCTCCCCCGTCCCTGTCCTGCATTCCTCTTCCTTATGAGTAACTCCTGCCTGTCGCACCCCGAGGCCAGTCGCAAGGGCGGGCCGAGCGTTTCGCCGAAGACGTTATTTTTATGATCCTGAAATTACGCAGCTGGCAACAGTTTCACAACTGGAGGGCGGGTGGTGTTCAAAATGTGTCTCTCGCCTTAGCGCCGCGGGCATTCGTCTGAAACAACCTCGAGAGCCTCGCGGATGGAGGGCGGGCCGTTCTCGAGAGGTGGCTCCCGCCTTCGCGCCGCGCACACTCGCCATCAGCATTTGTAATCGCATCATGGCCTGAGGGCGGGTCGTTTTCAGCATACAGTTCTCGCAATAGCGCCGCGCACATTCGACTTCGAGCCTTGCAAGAACCTTACGGAGTGGGGCAGTTATCCTTTTGAAATGTGGGTAAAGCCTTGGCGCCGCGCGCATTCGTCTTAAGCATTTGTAAGTGTTTCACGGGACCCATGGTCAACGTAGCAGAGATGGTGTCCTGGAACGACTCAAGACTGTCAGGGCGTAACAGTTGTTGAGTCGCTGAGTTGAAGTACTAGGCATGGCGTTCTGGCACGCTTCACGGTCGTCAAGACGCAACAATCAGTTTAGTTCGTGGCGTTGGAGTCCCAAGAATGGTGTTTGGGCACGCTTCAGGATCTTCAAACGGTTGTCTCCCACGGGGCACCCCCTCCGTGGGCATGAACCTTTGTAGGGGCCTGTGAAGAGGAAGTTCGGAGGGAGGGGTTATTACAACCTCGTTGATGAGTCTTGGGTTTACACTGGTCCTCTTCCTCCTCCTCCACCTCCTCCTCCTCCTTCTTGCGGCCCTCCTCCTCCTCCTCCTGCTCCTCCTCCACCCTCCTCCCTTCTCCTCCCTTCTCCTCCCTCCTCCTCCCTCCTACTCCCTCCTCCTCCCTCCTCCTTCCTCATCCGTCCTCCTCCGTCCTCCTCCTCTTCCTCCTCCTCTTCCTCCTCCTCGTCCTCCTCCTCCTCCTCCTCCTCCACGACATGGCGGCCATGGTCCTCGAGGTCTGGCCTGACCTCCTTGACATGCGGGGCAAGCAGGACCGCTGGCAGAGTGCCCTGCGGGAGGCCCCCCACACCGCAGTGGAATATAGTGGAATGCCCGAGGCTGGCGGCGCCAGCGTCTCGCTGCGGTGGACCCCGCGCGAACGGCCGCAGCTGTTCGGGGGCCGCTACACTGCGCCGCCAGAACATGTCCATATCCACTGCCGCGGGGTCGTACCCCAAGGAATCAGGGAGCGATGGATGTGGATATCTGGCCGCCCATGCGGGCGGGCAGACATCCATATCCATCACTCCTCGAGATCCCAAGGCACGACTCCGAAGCGGTGGATATGGATATTTTCTGGCGTTGGATACACCGGCCTGCTCTTCGAGGAGACCGTCCCCTACGCCCTGGCGTCGTCTTACACGACCCTGTGGGGGGATCGTGCTGTGGGACGCACAGAGACATACTAATACTATGTGTCTTCCTTGGAGGCGCGCGTCCGACCCGAACATCTAGTGTACCCATCTTGTAGTAGATCGACGCATATACCAGAAGATTTCTCAGTGCGCGCGTCGCCCCGGAGGGGAAGACGCACACATAACATAAGTAGACTGGGGGGACGCCGATGCTGGGCTTCGTGCTCCTCCGCCTGCAGGAGGCCTTCCCGGTGTGAGCGGCGGATATGGATATGCTCTGGCGGTGGATACACAGGCCTGCTCTTCGAGGAGAGCGTCCCCTACGCCCTGGCGTCGTCTTACACGACCCTGTGGGGGATCGTGCTGTGGGACGCACAGAGACATACTAATACTATACGCCCTCATTGGAGGCGCGCGTCCGACCCGAACATCTAGTGCACGCATCTTGTAGTAGATCGACGCATATACTAGAAGATTTCTCAGGGGCGACGCAGATATAGCATAAGTAGACTGGGGGGACGCCGATGCTGGGCTTCGTGCTCCTCCGCCTGCAGGAGGCCTTCCCAGTGTGAGCGGTGGATATTGATACGTTCTGGCGGTGGATACACCGGCCTGCTCTTCGAGGAGACCGTCCCCTACGCCCTGGCGTCGTCTTACACGACCCTGTGGGGGATCGTGCTTTGGGACGCACAGAGAAATACTAATACTATATGCCCTCATTGGAGGCGCGCGTCCGACCCGAACATCTAGTGCACCCATCTTGTAGTAGATCGACGCATATACTAGAAGATTTCTCAGTGCGCGCGTCGCCCCAGGGGGGAAGACGCAGATATAGCATAAGTAGACTGGGGGGACGCCGATGCTGGGTTTCGTGCTCCTCCGCCTGCAGGAGGCCTTCCAAGTGTGAGCGGTGGATATGGATATGCTCTGGCGGTGGATACACCGGCCTGCTCTTCGAGGAGACCGTCCCCTACGCCCTGGCGTCGTCTTACACGACCCTGTGGGGGGATCGTGCTGGGCTTCGTGCTCCTCCGCCTGCAGGAGGCCTTCCCGGTGTGAGCGGTGGATATGGATATGTTCTGGCGGCGGAGACACCAGCTTGCTCTTCGAGGAGACGGTCCCCTACGCCCTGGCGTCGTCTTACACGACCTTGTGGTTAAGCTGGGCCTGTCCCTCTACAGGAGGAATGTTCAAAATGGTCAAAGAATAATCCAGGGACGATGTTCCTAGTATGTTTGACTATGTTCGGTTATCATCTAAAGAAAGTGTTTATAATTTTTCATCCAAAAGTGATTGCTTGGGGTATTTTGAATTTTTCGCCCAATATCCTGCTGTAGGGGGGCATGCCCGACCGAACTCTTGGCCGCCCCCGTCTCTTGTGCATCGCGGTCTTCCTGTTCACCATGGTGCTGAACGTGTCCTGGCCCTCAGCCGTCGCAGTGCCCATGCTGCCGCTGGCCACGGCAGATTGCTGCTCGAGCGCTTCGCATTCCGCCCACGTCTGGCTGATAGAGAGCGTTACGCTAAGTCGGGCATTTCCCTCTACAGGAGGAATATTCAAAACAAGTTCTTAAATTAGTCGGGGGATGATTTTTTGTAATAGCCATTTTTGACTATGTTCTATCATTCTTGACAATGTTATTTTTTCGTCCAAAGTCTGCCTGTTGCGTGTAGGGGGACACGCCCGACCTAAGGTTACGCTGCATCGTCGTCCCCGTGGTCGATGGCGTTGTCCTCGGCTTGATAACGTCATGGCCCTCCTCGTGGGGGATGGTGTCGCTCTCTTCGGTTTGGTCCTGCACAGTGACAGTGGTGCCGGTGGCCGTCACATCGTCGACGGTGTCGCTTACCTCGACCTGGCCCTGCGCAAGGGTCGTCGACTGTGTCGCGCACCTCAACCTGGCCCTTCTGAGTGCTGATGTTGTCGCCCACATGCGTATGAGGGCCTTCGCTCGGTCGATTGTGTCATTCAGCTCGGCTTGATCCTCATCGTCACTGGCCTCGCGGTCGCTCTCCTCGACCTGACCCTTCACGTTGAAGATTGTGTCGCTGGCCTCACGGGCGTCGCTCGCCTCGACCCGGCCTTTGGCTTTGAGGATGGGGTCGCTCCCCTGGCCTGGCTTGTGACAATGATGATGGTGTCGCTGGCTGCGCCCAGCATGAGGATCTTTGGTGGTGCCGATGGTATTCTCCAGAATGGGGAGCGTACGGTCGGGAACTTTTGGACAGCGTGTCGCTCCGCCGGTTCTGGCCCACCGCGCTTCGGCGCGACACGCTGTCCACTTCCTGGCCCCCAGGCATCAGCTCTCCGAGCCTCTCCCAGCCCACCGCACCGCGGAGCGTAATTCCACAGACATGCGACGTCCTGAATTCTTCAGGACAGCGTCCCCAGAAGTCCAGACCGTTTTACCCAGGGCCGGTTTTTCATCCTGAGCCGTTTTTTTTTAGGTAGGAAAGGTGTATGATATAAAGAGGTGTGGTGTTAATTTCATATAAAGGGGACTCTGGCGAAGTTATTAGTCGCAGATCGCATCGCCATTCCCACGATTGGCACCATACCCCTTTCTGCCACACCCCTTTCCGACCTCCAGATGCTTGACGGTCCCGGGGCCCGGCGAGGGCCTCTAGAGGTCGAAAGTATAGCGACAAAGCTTGCCGCCCTGATGTGTGGTTACGACGCGATCCCGTCCAGGTCGGGTGAAGCGAAACGGGGCGACGCGACCTCCGACGCAGAGGGGCCCCCCGAGGCGGGTCCGCGTCGACGAGCCGGGACCGCGACGAGGCGGTCGCCGGGGCCCAGGCCCACAGGGCTGGGTCGGGCACGTCTCCCCACAGGAGGACCTTGGACGAAAAAGGAAAAGAGTACCTCAGAGGATCATCGAAGAGGTGGCGAGACGGTGGGGCTCGAGATGTGGCTGGGGATGGGGACGGGGATCGCTTCAACGATGCCCCGGGCGACGCGACCTCCGACGCAGACGGGCCCCCCGAGACCCAGACATGCGACGTCCTGATTTTGTCAGGACGGCGTCCCCAGAAGCCCCGACCCTTTCCCCGGGACCGGTTTTTCGTCCTGAGTCGTTTTCTGACGGTCCCGAGGCCCGGCGAGGGCCCCCCAGGGCCGAAAATAGCGAAAAACCGCCCGTCCTGATTTTTTTACGACGCCATCCTGTCTGGGGACGGGGATCGCTTCAACGATGCCCCGGGCGACGCGACCTCCGACGCAGAGGGGGGGCCAAAACATATATAAACATATACACACCACCACCACCTCCCTCCCCCCCCTCCCTCTCGCTGGACAGAGGAGAGAGGAGGCATCGACGCGGTGGTGGTGTATATTCTTTGGGTCCCCAGCAGAGGGGCCCCCCGAGGCGGGTCCGCGTCGACGAGCCGGGCCCGCCCCGCCCCTCGCCTCGCCGGGGCGGGGCCCAACGGCGACGCGGCGGCGGTCGCCGGGGAGCCCAATGGGGGGAGCGGCCGCCCCGAGGCTCCGCGGAGGAGCCGCGGGGCAAGGGGCGCCGCACGGCTCCTCTTCATCCTCCTCCTCCTCCTCCTCCTCCTCCTGCTCCTCCTCCTCCTCCTCCTCCTCCTCCTCCTCCCCTACCTCCTCCTTCTCCCGCCACCCCCCTTTCCTACTCCTCCTCCCCTCCTCTGCGTCCTGTTCCTCCTCCTCCTTCTCCTCCTCCTCCTCCTCCTCCTCCTCCGGGGCGCCGCTCGGCGGCCAGGTGCCATTTTTTTTGTTTTAAAGCAGGGAGCAGCAGCAGCGTGCAGAGGAGGAAGGGCGGCGCCGTGTGAAGATCCCCTGTGCCCTGACTCCTGATCCGCCCTACTTTGGGCGATTTCGAAAGTAGGGCGGAAATTTCCGCCCTACTTTTGAGGCCCCTTTGAGCGTCGATTTCCGCCCTTGAGGCTCCTTTGGTGTCGATTTCCGATACAATTTTAGGTCGGAAAATCATCCAAAGTACGGCGGATCAGGAGCCAGGGTGGCCCAGACGGCCACAAACAAAAAGTAAGAGCACACACAAGTAAAAAGCAAAAGCACGGCGGCCTGGTGTCAGGTCGGGCCTGTGCTCCTGCCAGGGGGGGATGCGGGACGGAAGGTCCGACGGACTCGAAGAACAGCAAAGCAAAAATAGTCCAACAGTCCAACTACTCCAGACTGCTCCAAACTAGTCCGACCACTCCAAAATACAGAACAAACAAGTCAAAACAACGATTTCAAAAGAGTCCAAAAGACAAAAGGGGGGATTCGGGACGAAAGGTCCGACGGACTCGAAGACGCTCGCTTCCCACCCCTCACCTGCTCGCGCTGCGGCGTCGCCTCCCTCTGCGCTGTCTCGCTGTGCGATCCGTCCCATCCCAGAAGCCACCCTTCACCGAAACCGCAACCGGGTCCAGTGGACTTCGCAGCCCTCGGACCCACAGCGAGCGCGGCCCCTGGAGTTCCTGCCTGAAGCTGGCGACCCTCAGGGACTTCCCGCCTCACTCGAATCGGCGGAACGAGGTGAACAGCTCGAGTGGCGGAAAAAATACACAGCTCGAACGTGGGCAGCGTCGTGCTTGTGATGCCTCTGGGGGCCTGCCCCGCGCTCTTCCTGCAGGGTGTCCGAAGATCACCTCCAGACGGACCCGAGAGAGCCCCCCAAGACTGCCCCCGGGGCGGCGCCAGCAGGTCCTCCCCCGAAAGATGCCGCACGGGGGACCACACGCCTGCCCGTGGCCACAGGATGGCTCAGCCTCCTCCTCCTCCTCCTCCTCCTCCTCCTCCTCCTCCTTCTCCTCCTCCTCCTCCTCCTCCTCCTCCCCCTCCTCTCCTCCTCCTCCTCTCCTCCTCCCCCCTCCTCCTCCTTCTGGGTATGGCGAATTAGGGAGCAGCTCGCTGCCCGAGCCACGCTGGCGACTTTCGCGCTCAACGTCTTGGGACCACGGCGCGCACGCACCAAGAGAACCAAAACAGCAGCACCAGGAATTGGCGGCGCCCACAAGGGGGTGGAGGGAGGGGGGGGGGGGGGAGGCTCCTCTTAGAAGGAGCCTGTTCTCTTAAGGCGCGCCCTACATCTATAGAGAAGGCCCGCGCCTTCTAAGACGCAGGGTGCCTCCTAAGGAGCCCTCCCCCCTCCCCCCACCCCCCTCTGCGCGTGGCTGAAGGAACCCAGACCCCTGGCGTTGTGCATGTTTCACAGCGTCGACCCCCAGAGCTCTGGACCCCGACCGGCTTTTCACCCTGAGTCGTTCTCTGACGGTCCCGAGGCCCGGGAAGGGCCCCGGAATAGGCCGAAGACAACGCACAACCTCCCGCCGTGATTTTTTCACCGCGTCGGTCGGCCTCCAGAGGTCTGGACCCCTCCCCCGGGGACCAGCTTCTCATCGTGCGCCGTCTTTTGACGGCCCCGCGGCTGGGTAAGGGCCCCCAGGGGCTGAAAATAACGAAAAAAACCTCCCGTCGCTGGGCCAGGGCCCCCCGGGGCAGAAACGAGCGCACAACCTCCCCAGACCCCCGACGTCATGATTTTTTCATGACGCGACCCCCAGAGGTCCAGACCCATTCCCCGGGACCGGTTTTTCATCCCGAGTCGTTTTTTGACGGTCCCGAGGCCCGGTAAGGGCCCTCAGAGGCCGAAAATAGCGAAAAACCTCCCGTCGTGATTTTTTCATGACTCGAGGAGGTCTTGGTCCCGTCGCGGCCTTTTCACAACGCGAGGGGGTCTCGGAACACACGCTTCTCCGGAGCTCCGCGCGCGGGGCTCTCCTCCCTGGCTCCTGATCCGCCGTACTTTGGATGATTTTCCGACCTAAAATTGTGTCGGAAATCGACGCCAAAGGAGCCTCAAGGGCGGAAATCGACGCTCAAAGGGGCCTCAAAAGTAGGGCGGAAATTTCCGCCCTACTTTCGAAATCGCCCAAAGTAGGGCGGATCAGGAGTCAGGGCTGGGTCGGCGCTGGGCCTCGCCCGAACGCGCCCCTCCTCCCCGGCGCCCGCCGCGCGGGAGGCCGGGCCGGCGCCACCGGGGGGCGGGGATACCGTGGAGGCCCGACCACAGTGGTGGGCTCGTTTTCCACCACCACCATAAGTAGGATGGGGAGGGGCTCCTCCTCCTCCTCCTCCTCCTCCTCCTCCTCCTCCTCCTGCTCCTCCTCCACCTCCTTCCCATCTCCAACCTATGGTGGTG
This sequence comes from Prorocentrum cordatum, assembly GCA_963575745.1. NCBI lineage: Eukaryota > Dinophyceae > Prorocentrales > Prorocentraceae > Prorocentrum > Prorocentrum cordatum. The sequence continues at coordinate 140,559 of CAUYUJ010020737.1, read as the reverse complement.
GTGGTGGAAAACGTGCCCATCACACAAGAAACCTCAAGAAGCCCAACCCTGAGATCCCAGGACGTCCATGGCTTTTCCGGCGTGGGAGCGTCGCGCTTTGCATCGCAGAGCCCTCGAAACTCGAGAGAAGCACAGGGCACCCTGGAGGCCAGCGGGGTGTTTCTTGGCATGGGCCCCCACTGTAGAGGGGTCCGCAGCGCCAACCCGAAAATTCCGCGCGGGCCTCCGCGAGTTTGGGCTTCCACTCAGGTCGGGCACGTCCCCCTACAGACGGATTTGAGAGGAAAAAAGAAATAGTCTAAAAATCCGCCGGCCCCCTTGTGGGGCCACCAGGCTGTAGGCCGGAGGTTCGCAGTTTCCTGCACCAGTTGCAGCTTTCAGTTTCCACTGTTACAGTTCTGCTTCTTGCTGCTGTTCCTTGTTGACTTCTTGCTGCTCCTTGTTGATGGACCGCGCGGGGGGGGCCCAAAAAGGGCATTTCTACGACCCCCAAATCGTGTTGTCTGAATTGCTGGGGTGGGTAAAAACTCACACCCCTCACGCAGATCGGCAGGGTCAGGGTCCAAAAACAAAAGGGATTTGCCACATTTCTGAAATTCGGTGGCACCCCTCACGCAGATCGGCGGCGTCAGGGTCCAAGAACACATAGGATTTGCCACATTTCTAAACTTCGGCGGCACCCCTCACGCAGATCGGCGGGGTCAGGGTTCAAAAACACATGGGATTTGCCACTTTTCTGAAATTCGGTGGCACCCCTCACGCAGATCGGCGGGGTCAGGGTTCAATAACATTGTGGATTTGCTACTTTGTCCAAATTCGGCGGCACCCCTCGCGCAGATCGGCGTGGTCAGGGTCTAAAAACATATGTTGCAACTTTTCTAAAATTCGGTGGCGCCCCTCACGCAGATCGGCGGGGCCAGGGTCCAAAAACACAAGGGGTTCGCCACATTTCTCAAATTTGGTGGCACCCCTCACGCAGATTGGCGGGGTCAGGATGCAAAAACACAAAGGATTTGCCACATGTTCGAAATTCGGTGGCGCCCCTCACGCAGATCGGCGGGGCAGGGTCCAAAAACATACGGGATTTGCCACATTTCTGAAATTCGGTGGCACCCCTCACGCATATCGGCGGGGTCAGGGTCCAAAAACGTAGGGGATTTGCAACATTTCTACAATCCGGCGGCACCCCTCACGCAGATCGGCAGGGTCAAGGTCCAAAACACATGGGATTTGCAACATTTCTGAAATCCGGCGGCACCCCTCACGCAGATCGGTAGGGTCAGGGTCCAAAAACATATGGGATTTGCCAAATTTCTGAAATCTGGCGGCACCCCTCACGCAGATCGGCAGGGTCAGGGTCGAAAGAAACAAACAGGTCCCGACACTGCTCCACGGCGAAGCCAAAGCCTCATGACTTCGCTCTTCCATGGCCCATTCTCCGAGAGAGGGGGCCGGCGGCAGGGGGCGAAGCCCTTACGGATACTCCGACATGGTCAAGAATCGTCCAACAATCGTCTCCAGTCTATTTTTTGACGATTTTTTGTCTGTCCCTCCTGTGGAGGGGCACGCCCGACTTGAGCTCACACGGTCGGGCCTGGGACAGAAGAGCACCCTCCGCACGCAGGAGACCTTCCGCCCGCCCAGACCGAAGAACATTCGAGGGCACCCTCCCCGAAGAATGTCAGGGCACGACGAATATCAGGGCACGAAGAATGTCAGGGCACGAAGAACATCAGGGCACCTGATATTCTTCGTGCTTGTTGGATGCCCGAGAGCATCCAACAAGCACGAAGAATATCAAGGCACCCTGCCCGAACCGACCTCGGTCTCCTATCTCGGTCCCACCGCACCGTTGCTTTGGTTCCCGCTGCTCCATGGGGGGGCGCGTTGCAGACAGAGGTCTTTGCAGCCCGCACGCGCCCGTCACAATTTGCCAATGCGACAGCTGCAACATCGTATGAACATCGCGCCCGGACGGCACAAGTGGGGAGCGCAGTCGAGCATCGCGCAGCCAGCGGCTGGGCGGGAACAGCCGGCAAAGTGCCGATGGGGACGAAGAGGAGAGTGGGGCCGGATCTTGCCATCGCTGGGGATCCGGGAGGGCGGCGGCGAGGCTGCGAAGGAATGGGAGGGGGAAGAGAACAGGAGTGAGGGGGACGAGGGGAAGCGGGAGCAGGTTGCCAGGAACCGCAGCGGGAGGAGCGATGAGGGGGGGAGAGGCTGAGGAAGATGACTAGGACGAGGACTAGGACGAGGACGAGGAGGAGCATGAGGAGGAGGAAGAGGAGGGCATTTAGGAATCTGATCCGCCACCCGTGTCAGCGCGTCAAGAAGAAAACAGGCAAGAAGATAACCGTTTCTGAGCGTCGGGAAAAGGAGGCAAAAACGGAGGACCAGCAGGAAGAGGAGGATCAGAAGGGGATAAGGCGGTGAAGGACGAGGACGAACATGTACGAAAATGTCGCATGGTGTCATCCCTGATCATGGCTCGTGTTGTTTAAGCAGTAAGAGTTGTACGCCTAGGGAGGCAGCATGATCGAAGAATAGGCAGGCTCAACTGGCCTTTAGGCCCGACGTGAACTCGAGTCAAGAACATAATGTGCCAAGCACACCTGCAGCGTTGAGAACGACCTGTGCAACGAATGTGCCGTTGCACGCGCCCTGCACACGCGGCACTTCCCAATTGGTGCGCAGAGAGCCCCAATAGAACAAAAACGACACGAACAACTGCATGCACACATACATTCGGAGATCCGCACGGATTTCTTGTATCGGCGCTGAGACCCTCTCCAAGGCTCAGGGGGGCGTAAGACCCGGGTACAGGGGACTCGGAAATCCCCGACGAGGTCGTCAACAAAAATGACGAGGCCGAGCCGGCACTTTGACAAGGCCTCCTCCCGCTGCAGACATCCCACGAAGCTCCTGCTCGTCAAAGTCCGAGGCGCGGTCCTCAAAGAACGATGGCGAACCCGAGTCCTGGCAAACCCGGGTCTTACGCTCCCCCGAAAGGCGCGCGGCGCGCACCAGGGGGCGGCGTCGGCGGCGGCCCAAGGACGCAGAGAGGCTCCGCGCAGGAACGGCCCGACCACCCGGGCCCCTCGTGAGCCCAGAGCGGTCCCTCTCGTCAGCACCTCGAGGTGCAGAACCCCCCTGCAGTCGGGGCGTTGACCTGAGGAACCCTAAATAGGGAACGAGGCCCCCTTTCTCCATAAGCTGAACCTCGATTCCCTATCGAAAACACAAGGGACATCCAGGGCAAGCTGCGAAACGATTAGGGAACGCGGAGCCCCTCCCCAACCAAAAGGGTTCCTTCTTCAGGGCCCCGACTGTACGGTTGGAGCAGGGGCCAGCCGTCCCGGCATTCCTCAAGGCCCACGATGACATGCTCTCAGAGCCCAACAATGTGCGAAGCACAAGATCAAAGTTCTTCGAACACAAGCCCGATGTAGTAAACCAAGACAGTCTCGGCCAGACATGTTGTAAGAACATGTCGGGCAAACCACAAAAGGTTCTTAGAACATTCTTTGGTGGGCCTACAGGCGAGCCAAAACGCTTCGCCGCTGCTTGACAAGGAGGTGCGACGATCGACGACGACGGGGGCGGCTACCGAGGGTTCGGGATGTACGTGCTGAGGGGCACGCGAGAAGGTAGGAGCGAACAGTCTTGAGGGGATCGTGATGAGACGTGCAGGGCTGGATCAGAGGAGTGGCACGGCGGCGCGCCGCGGGGTCCCCGCCTCGGCTCCTCCACGAGGCGGCGCCTGGTTCTCTCTGGATCACGCGGCTGCCCCATGCCACGTCAGGGGGCGTCGTTCGCTCTGTGATGACTCGCTGGGGTTTCACGAGGCGCCCATACCAGAAGAAGAAGAAGAGGAAGAACAAACGGCATAAGCACTGAACTTTTTTGTGTGTCGGTCTGACGCCTGCGGGTGTCAGACTTGGTCATATCGGCCACGCTCGCAGGACAGGCCGCTCGCATGTCGCCGGTCTGCCTGCAATGCCTTGCATTGCCCAACATGTGGTCAGCGTCTTATTCGTTTTCCTCCTCCTGTTCCTCCTCCTCCTTCTCCTTGATTGCGGTGCCATGTACCCGGCCAGCCACTTCCGAGCTCTGCCGCTATAGTGCTACAGAGCGGTGCGAGCCCATGTCCGCGCGTTTTGCCTGGGGGCGGCTGCGGTTCGTTGATGGTGCGGTTATAGCCTCCATGAGGGGAAGCGGATTCGACAGAAGCTGTTGGGTGTTTGTGTGCGGGAGAAGAAAAAAAACATAAACATACTTTTGGCGCTCCGCGCGGATTTCTTGGATCTGCGCTGGACCTCCTCCCTGGCGCGCGGAGCGCGCCAGGGGCTGCGCCGAAGGCGCCGCCAGGGGGTCCCAGCGCGAATTCAAGAAATACGCGCGGAGCGCCAAAAGTTTATGTTTATGGCGTTTGCTCTTCTTCGACATACCCTCGCCTCCACAATCCAGAAAGGCACTCGCCTGAGAATCACACGGTAAGCCCATACGCCCCGGCAGGGCAAAGTATCCCAGTGAAGCATCGCCGTGGTGATTCAAGCCAAGGTATGCGCCAGAACGGCTACAGAGGAGGAAGAGGATGACGACGACGGTGACGACATGGACAAGGATGAGGAGAACGAGGACGAGGCACGCAGAGGAGGAGGAGGAGGAGCAAGAGGCGCAGGAGGAGGAGGAGGAGGAGAAAAACGCCGAAAATGACTTGGCTGCCCTGGGCGCATGTCCCAGGTGGCTGAAAGCGTGTGTATTTTCGTTGCTGGGGCTCCTTCACTTCCAACTCCCTCCCTCCCTTCCCCCATCCTCCCTGCCCCCCTTTTCCATCTCGTTCTCGTCACTGTCCTCCTCCTCCTCCACCTCCCTTTCCCCTGTCTCCTCCTCCTTCTCCTCCCTCTCCCCCTCCTGCCCCTCCTCTCTTCCTCCATCCCATCACCCCCGTCAAATTACTTGATATGAATACAGGCCCCCCCCCCAGAAATGTGGCAAATCCCAAACTTAACCTGACCCAGGCCCTGTCGACACTGCGCCAAAGCTAACCTAACCCATTACAGCTAACGTGACCAACGGCTCGGCGACACCGGTGTGTCACGCGCGCGCTGTAGCAAACGACGCACCAGAATGGGACTACACACAGCAACATGCGTTGCAAAAGCGCCAACTGCATCACTAATCCCTCTTTGTTTCCAATGAAGAAACTGGCCAGAGCTGAAGCGAGAACAACTTTCGCAGTCATGGATGTGGCCATCGCTGTGGCGAGAGCAACATTCTCGATCATGGATGTGGCCGGCGATGAAGCGAGAGCAACTTTCGCAATCGTGGGTGTAGCCGGCGCTACGGCGAGAATAACTTTCGTCATCGTTTGTGGCCGGCGCTGAAGCGAGAGCAACATTTGCAGTCATGGATGTGGCCGGCGCTGAGGCGAGAACAACTCTTGCAATCGTGGGTCTGGCCGACGCTGAGGCGAGAGAAACATTCGCAATCGTGGACGTTGCCGGCGCCGAGGCGACAGCAGCACTCGCAAGCATGGATGTGGCCACCGTTGAGGCGAGAGCAACGTTCGCAAGCATGGATATGGCTGGCGCTGAGGCGACAGCAGCCGTCGTAGTCGACGCCGAGGCGAGAGTGACGCTCGCAGTGACGGATGTGGCCCGCACTGAGCCACGTTCGAAATCACTGGCGAGGCCGGCGAAGATGCGGAAGCAACCTTCGCAGTCGTGCATGTGGCCCGGATTGAGGCCGACACGAAGTCGACATAGTGGACGTGGCCACTGGTGAGGCGAGAGCATCCGTCGCATTCGTGGCCTCCTCCTCCCCCTCCTCCTCCTCCTCCCCCTCCTCCTCCTCCTCCTCGGATGTCGCTGGCGCCTGGGCGGCAACAACATCTTTGATCAGAGAGGTGTGGCCCACGCACGAGCCAGAGCGCCCTCCCGAGACAGGCGCGTGCCGCCAGAAGGCAGGCGCCACGCCCATCCCGCGAGAGGCGGGGCTCGGTGTCACCGAGGCCCGGGTTGACGTCAGGTGGGCAGCCCACGTTAGGGGAGGGGTGTGTGTGTGTGTGTGATTACTGCTCTCTTCTTCTCCCTCGAAGACGCCCGGGGAGTGGCCCGCCCGCCGCCGCGCGCTCCCACACACAGGATGCCATCATCTGTTATGTCCTGCTGCTGTCGTTTTGCATCGGAACGTTCTGCAGTACCTCAATAGGGTGCTGCCGCTGCAGCGCAGGCCTCATTTTAGGATCGGCGCGGTACTCACATCGCTCAGAGTGGCGCTCTCGCCCCTACGCGCGGGCCACTTTTCTGGAACAGAGTGCGGCCCGCTCCTTTCTCCTCCCCCGCCTTTCCCTGGTCATCCCGCTGCTCCCGCTTCTCCCACTCCAGCTCCTGCTGCTGCTGCTGCTGTTCGTCCTCGTCCTCATCCTTGTCCTCGTCCTGGTCCTCGACCTCCTCCTCCTCCTCCTCCTCCTCCTCCTCCTCCTCATCCTCATCCTCATCCTCATCCTCATCCTCATCCTCATCCTCATCCTCATCCTCATCCTCCTCCTCCTCCTCATCATCATCATCTCCATCATCATCATCAGTCTTTGAAGGCTGCCCCCTAATCCTGCCCTGCTGTTTGGCATCCTTCCTCCTTCCTCCTCCACAATTACACAATATGAAAATACTCTCCCACTTCCCCTGATGGCGTCCCGAAGATATCCGACACCCCCCCGCGTATTGTTTTTTACAAACAGGATTCCCGGGAAACGGGTTTTCGCCTGTGTTTTTTCCAAAATGCTGCTCTCGCTGAGGCGCCGGCCTCATTTCTGCTCCCGAATCGTTCCGAATCGTGCTCCCGCTGCAGCGTGGGCCTCATTTTCGGATCGGTGTTTGGCCTCCATCATTCAGGATGGCGTTCTCGCCCCAGCGCGGGCCTCTTTCTCGCGCGCCCATCCGCCCGCCACCACCGCGCCGCACCACCACCACCCCCACCACCACCACCACCACCACCACCATCATCACAACCACCACCAGCAGCAGCACCACCACCACCACCAGCACCACCACCACCACCACCACCACAGGCCACACCACCAGACCAGCACCAAGGCACCAGACACCAGCACCAAGCACCAGCACCATCCCAGCACCCGCGCCGCACCACCACCACCACCACCACCACCACCACCACCACCACCACCA
>CAUYUJ010020737.1:50957-133269 GCA_963575745.1 Prorocentrum cordatum | reverse complement strand
CTCGACATGGACGTCCTGTCGTCCACGGCGATAATCCATTGCAAAAAACACCACAAAGAGCACACGCGCGCGTTCATGTCAGAATCCAACCGAACACCGTGTGTTTGCAAGCATTTCAACATAAAAACACAAAAAAAAAAACAAAAAAAAAAAAAACAAAAAAAACAATGTTTTTTTCACAAAAATTCTACAATTTTCCTGCCCAACTCTCTTGCTGAAATCATAGGAAAACCATAGGAATCTTAAGAATTCGGTCAAATCCAGCGATTTCACGTCATCGCGCGGTGCACTCGCGATGCTCTGTCATGCACCCAGGCCGCGAATCCTGTGCAAAACATACCACGCGGGCGACATGCGCGCGCGTCGCCGCGAGCGCATGCTCAAATCCTTCTAGAGTCGTCGCGGTCATTGGCACCGTCGCATGGACGTCCTGTCGTCCACGTCGCAAAATGCATAGCAAGAATGGGACGCGGCGCACACCCCGCGCCCGCCCATCCAATCCGTCCCATTCTAATCTGCAAAAGACAATACACAGTTTTTGTTTTTCTTGTCAACATGGTCGTGCTGTCGTCACGTCGCAAAATGCGTGGCAGGAATGGGACGCGGTGCGCACCCCGCGCGAAGGGGTGACATGTCGCTCTCGCATCGGCGCCGCGCACCAACGTTTTTCCTCTCAGCATGGACGTCCTGTCGTCCACGTCGCAAAATGCTTGGCAGGAATGGGATGCGGCGCACACCCCGCGCCCGCCCATCCAAACCCCCCCTTTATAAAAAAACAGTACAAGTTGGGGCCTTCAGGCTTCATGCGGTGTACCGGGCCATTCTCGACTCGTCTGGCAATGCGTGCGCGGCATTCAACACGCGCTCGCCAGTTCCCGTCGGCAACCGCCATCGCGGCCGCATCAGCTGTACCAAACCGGCTGGCCGGTGTGACTTCGGCCCCCAGTTGCGCCAGCTTTGCTTCTTATGTTGTGGGAGGGCGGGTGGGACTGGGCATGCCATGCTTGACTCGCTCGAGCTGGCTAGCTTGACTCCTACTCCTACTCCTACTCCTACTCCTACTCCTACTACTACTACTCACTAATACTACTACTACCTACCACCACCCTCCCACTACTACCACTACGACCACAATACCCAACCACACTACTACCACCACTACTACTACTACTACTACTACTACTACCTACTATATACTACTACTACACTACTACTACTATAACTATGGCTGCTACTACTACTGACTCCGACCACCTACTACCCACTACACGACTACCACTATTACTAACTACTACTACTACCAGCCAACACCCAACAACACCATCACCACCACTACTACTACTACTACTGACTACGACTACTATACTACTATACTACTACTACTAGCGACTTACTACTACGTACTACTACCACGACCACCACCACTGACGACTACTAAGACTACTACTACTACTGACTACTGCGACTACTACTACTACTACTACTTTAATACGACTACTGCTACTACTACTACTACTACTGCTGCTACTACTACTACTATTACTACTACTATTACTATTACTACTACTACTACTACTACTACTACGACTACTACTACGACTACTACTACTACTACTACTACTACTACTACTACTACTACTACGACTACTACTACTACTACTACTACTACTACTACTACTACTACTACTACTACTACTACTACTACCACCACTGCGACGACTACTACTACTACTACTGCTACTACTAATGACACTAATAATAATACCACTACTGATGCTACTACTACTGACGCTTTCACCACTACTACCACTACTACTATAACTACTACTACTACTACTACTACTACTACTACTACTACTACTACTACTACTACTACTGCTACTCCTACTGCTACTGCTACTGCTACTGCTACTACTACTACTACTACTACTACTACTACTACTACTACTACTACTACTACTACTACTACTACTACTACTACTACTACTACTACTACTACTACATACTACTACTACCTACTACTACTACTACTACTACTACTACTACTACTACTACTACTACTACTACTACTACTACTACTACTACTACTGCTGCTGTTGCGAAATACTTTCCAGATGATTGAAAGATGTGTTTAAGATGTCTTGAGCATGTGACAGAAAACATGGCTTCAAACAGGTTTATAACATTTTCGGACATGTCATAAACACATGTTTGGTTCAACGATGGGATTGTTGGCGTGTCCCTTTGTCACGGCATCCACAGTTCGAGGATCGCGTGGCCGCCTCGCACCACTAGAACATGCTCCGACATGTTTAAACAATTTTCTGGCTCCACGATAGGACCGCGAGGCTGCCGCGGACCCCGTGCTCTCGCGGGTAGTGAAGCGCATGCACCGGGCCGCCCTGCTGCCGGACGAGGCGCTGGCCCAGGGCCTGAGGCTGGCCTACACCGCGCCTGGGGGCAGCTCGGAACCCCGCCTGGACACGGACGCCCAGGGTGCGGCAAAGAGGGGGGTGATGACTAGGGCGGACCCTCCCGAGGCCCCCAGAGGGCCCCAGTGGGCTCCGAGGTGGCGCGAACAGCTGGGGACACCCTGGGCCGGGCACATGCTCGGCAACGCCCCACCTCCGGAGACCTGGTAGGGGACCTGCGGCTTGGCATCGCTGGGACGTGTGCATTTTTCCTTCGGCGAGGACCATCGAGGATCATCCTTGATCATTTGGCGAAAAAACCACGCACGAAACCGAAAAAAACACAGGGAATGGACGTCCGAGCGATGGCGAGCTAGGCGGGGGTGGATATCATGCTGGGGTTAGGTCGGGCTTGTCCCTGTACAGGAGGAGTATGCAAAAAGAGTCCAGAATAGTCTGGGGACTATTTCATTATTCTGTTTTGACTATTGGGGTTTATTTTTGAGTATTGTTAGTTTTTCGCCCAGAATCCGTCTGTAGAGAGACGCGCCCGACCACTGACTAGGGGGGGATACCATACTGGGGACCATGATATGTCCCCATATTACACGGCGTTCTTCTTATTTAATCGCTTCGCTCATTCCGCCGGCCCATATTGTCGCACCGTTGTGGGCTAGCCGAGTTTGGGGGCCTCTTGGGGGCCGTTTTTGGACCTCTTGGGGCCTCTTTTGGGCCTCTTGGGCGCCTCTTGGGGCGTCTTGGGGGCCTCTTGGGGGCCTCTTGGGGCCTTTTTGGGGCCTCCTGGGCGCCTTCTGGGGCGGAGGGCTCGATTTTTCAGTTCTCGGTTCTCCTCTTGAGCCCCTCTTGGGCCCGTCTTGGGGCCTCTTGGTCCGTCTTGGGCGGCACTTGGGCCGTCTTGGGGGCCCTCCTGGGCCGTTCCGGGGCCGTCTTGGGAGCCTCGTGGGCCGTCTGGAGCGGTCTTGGGGGCCTCTTGGGCCGTCTTGGAGCGTCCGGAAGCCGAAAAAGCCAGAACGCAAAAAACATCGAAAAAAAACAATGAAAATCAACGATTTTGGCCTCTTGGGGCCCTCTTCGGAGGCCTCTTGGAAGGCCCTTGGGGCGTCTTGGAGGCCTCTTGGGCTGTCTTGGGGCCCTGTTGGGCGTCTTCGGGCGATCTTTGGCCGTCTCGGGGCCCTCTTGGACCGTCTTGGAGGCTTCTTGGGGACCTCTTGGCCCGTCCTGGGGCCCTGTAACAGGGCTCCGGCATCTCTGGCCCGACCTTGCCGGGACCTTGCCGGGGACTTGCCGGGACCTTGCCGGGGACTTGCCGGGACCTTGCCGGGGACTTGCCAGGACCTTGCCGGGGTACTTTTCGTCCGGGGACCCCCAGGGGCCGCCCCGCGCGCGCGAACTAGAAATATTGTTAACCAGGTACCGGAGATCTTAGCACGCCCTGGCCCGCGAATTGTGAAGGCCTGACGGCCGGTGCCGCCGACCCTGAAAGACATCGACGACGACCAGGAGGAGGAGGAGGAGGAGGAGGAGGAGGAGGAGGAGGAGGAGGAGGAGGAGGAGGAGGAGGAGGAGGCAGTGATAAGGAGGAGGAGGATACCAGATTTCACGGCGCCTCTTCTTACTTCATTACGCCCCTGCCCCCCCCACCCTTGGGCCGCGCACATGCCGCCGGCCACGATTTGCGCCCCCCCCTCTTGGACGCCCCCCTCTTGGACGCCCCCGAGGACGGGTTGGTCACGCTGTCGGTGTACCTCGACGGCGACGGCACCGCAGTCACCGAGGGCGCCACCATGCAGGGAGGCCAGAGAGCAGCGCCTCCGACGCCGCAGGGGCGGGGGTGCTTCGGTGGCAAATCATGTGAGCCTCGTATACCTTCGCGCTTCCGTCGTCAGAGAGTCGTGAGAGTGCACCTCTGTCGATTAGCGTTTGGTCAAGGACGGGACAGCGCCGGTGCGGCGATCGGCGCCGATCTGGCGTCGATCGGCACCGATTCGCAAAAGAGCGCAGGATCCTCCTCCTCCTCCTCCTCCTCCTCCTCCTCCTACTCCTCCTCCTCCTCCTGCTCCTCCTGCTGCTCCTGCTCCTCCTCCTCATCCTCCTCATCCTCCTCCTCCTACTCCTCCTCCTCCTCCTCCTCCTCCTCCTCCTCCTCCTCCTCCAGAAGGGTGCTGGCAGGGAGGTCCCCGCCCCGGCCCGAGTAGCCTCGGAGGTCCGCGCGGAGAGCCCCGAGAGTGCAGGGCTGCTTCGCGCCGCGGCGGCGCGGCGGCGGCCCCAGCGTGGGCGCTCGGGAGCCGTTGGTTCGTCGGTGCAAACGGGGGTCCGCCAGAGTCAGCCACGCGCGAAGGGGGGTGGGGGAGGGGGGAGGAGGAGGAGGAGGAGGAGGAGGAGGAGGAGGAGGAGGAGGAGGAGGAGGAGGAGGAGCGAGGAGGAGGAGGAGGAGGAGGCGGAGGAGGAGGAGGAGGAGGAGGAGGAGGAGGGAGGAGGAGGAGGAGGAGGAGGAGGAGGAGGAGGAGGGAGGAGGAGGAGGAGGAGGAGGAGGAGGAGGAGGAGGAGGGAGGAGGGGAGGAGGAGGAGTAGGAGGAGGAGGAGGAGGAGGGGAGGAGGAGGAGGAGGAGGAGGAGGAGGAGGGGAGGAGGAGGAGGAGGAGGAGGAGGAGGAGGAGGAGGAGGAGGAGGAGGAGGAGGAGGGGAGGGACAGGAGGAAAGGAGGAGGAGGAGGGAGGAGAGGGAGGAGAGAAGAAGAGGAGGAGGAGGAGGAGAGGAGAGGAGGAGGAGGAGGAGGAGGAGTAGGAGGAGGAGGAGGAGGAGGAGGAGGAGGAGGAGGAGGAGGAGGAGGAGGAGGAATAGGAGGAAGGAGGAAGGAGGAGGAAGAGGAGGAGAGGAGAGAGGAGGAGGAGCAGATGGAGAGGGTAATGCGAAGGCGCGCCTCCCTCCACCCCCTGGTGCGCGCCGCCAACAGAGCGCCCGATCTTGCAGGATCCTGCAGGGCCAGGGGCGCATTGAACCGGGCTTGGTCGCAGGATCCTGCAGGATCTCGCAGGGTCCTTCGCACTGACCCGGATTTGGGCGCAGGGTCCTGCAGGATCCTGCAGGAGTCTGCAAGGCCTGACTGGCCCGGGCCTGGACGAACTCGGGCCAGAAGATCGCCGAGGCGTTCGACGTCGAACGCCGCTGGTGGCCAAGAGTCGGCCGACGCTGGACGGCCGGCACCGTCGAAAGGCCGCCACCGTTCAGGGCTTAATGATCCACGCCCTGACAGACGCCAGCGCGCGCACGGCGTCACGACCGGAGGAGGAGGAGGAGGAGGAGGAGGAGGAGGAGGAGGAGGAGGAGGAGGAGGAGGAGGAGGAGGAGGAGCGAGGAGGAGCGAGGAGGAGCGAGGAGGAGCGAGGAGGAGGAGGAGGAGGAGGAGGAGGAGGAGCGCCCTGCCCAAAGGACGCCGAAGTCCTATGAGCGTTTTCCGGGTTCGGGAGGGGCCCGCTGTTCGTGTGGGGTTTTGCCGTGGGCGTTCTTTTCCGGCGTTCTTCGCGCACCCAGGCGCACTTAGGGTTGCGATGTTCCAACCTTCGGGGGCGGAAAAGAGGGGGGTGATGACTAGGGGGGGTGGATATCATGGCGTGGGCCATGATAGTTCCCCTGATCTCATGGCGCATCTTCTTATTTCATTACGTCCCTGGTCCCCCCGCTGGGCCGCGTACATGCCGCCGGTCATGATTTGCACCCCCCCCTCTTGGACACCCCCCTCTTGGCCGCTCCCGAAATCTACTTTAGCCTCGATCACCAGAAAGAATTTCGAGCACCAAAAAAGTACCGAAATGCGAGGGTTTTCACGTGTTGCGCCCTGGGAGACACTCGTCCGACGCTGCTTCGGCACTCTTTCGACACTCTCCCAGGTGCTCGAAATTACTTCTGGGATGCGGTCCTCAAGTACGATGGGGGCAACATAAGTTTGGGCAAGAAAGGAGCTTCCTTCCTTTTCGGCGCTCCTTTGCCGAAGGCGGCGGCACAAGAGTGCGAAATGGTGGCTGCTCGGCGAAGAGCCCCAGCACCTGCTGAAAAAAATAGAGTCCGAAACCGCGCAGTACATTGCAGGCTGTTCGTACCGGCGTGAAGGGTGGGTGGAGCCTTCGCCAGTCTTGAATGGCGAAGGTCACACGATCTTCTTCTCCCCTTTTTCGTTTTCCTTCCTGGACTGATGATCCCGCCCGTCCGATCAGGAAAGGGGTCGCAGTCGACTGCGACCGTGGAGGTCAGTCCTCCTCAGCAGGCGCGGGGGGTTCTCAGAGGCCCTCCAGCCTTCTGAGGAGGAGGAGGAGGAGGACGAGGACGAGGAGGACGAGGAGGAGGAGGAGGAGGAGGAGGAGGAGGAGGATGATGATGATGATGATGATGATGATGAGGAGGAGGAGGAGCCTCTGGCTTCGGAGACGGGTTGAGAGAGTTTCTCAGAAGGCCAGAGGCCTTCTAAACCTTCCGAGGACGACCTTTTGCCTTCCCCCCATCGACGCGCCGCCGACTTCTGGCGGCAGTCTGACCGTGCGCGTACTTTGCACAAAAAAAACAACATCGCGAAAAATCACGACCGCCTTGATAACATCGCTATGCGGCCGTGCCCGTGCCAGATCGATCCGTGATGGTCCCAAGGCCTGGACGCAGGCGACAACACCCGGCGTGGCAAAAATAGCAACGCCCTGATCTCAGGTTCTGCGGCATGCTGAGTGGCTTCGGGTCATAATTCGGCTCTCCAGTGGCCGTTCGGGACGATCCGGGCACCCCCGGAACGCTTTCGGCGGGGAGCAGCCGCTGAGAAGCATCCCGAGGCTGGAAAACCGCCGAGGACCGACGAAAAAGATCCCGAAACTTTGAACCCAGACCCCCGACGTCAGGACTGTTTCCTCACGTCGACCCCGAGAGGCCTCGACCCCTTCCCTGGGACCGGCCTCTCATCCTGAGTCGTTCTGTGACAGCCGGTAAGGGCCCCCGGGGGCCGAACATAGCGAAGAATCTCCCGTCGTGATTTTTGTCACGACGCGAGGGGGAGGGGGAGGAAGGGGAGGAGGAGGAGGGGGAGGAGGAGCAGGAGGGGAGGAGGGAGAGGAGGAGGAGGGGGAGGAGGAGGAGGAGGCGGAGGAGGAGGAGGCGGAGGAGGGAGGCGGAGGAGGAGGAGGAGAAGCCGCGGTGCGGAGCGGCTCTCTGGCCTCCCGGCCGTCTTCCCCCGCGGCGCCTGCTCGGGCCTCGCGGCCTGCTGCACGGAGCTGGCGGCGATGCAGGGCGCCTACGGCGGGGGCGAGCACGGCGCGCTGCTCGTGCCGCCCGTCGCCGGGCGCGCGCTGCTCCTCTCGGCGGCGCGTGGGGGTGGCCCCTCGCCGGAGGCTCCTGAGGCTCCTGAGGCTCCTGAGGCTCCTCCTCCTCCTCCTCCTCCTCCTCCTCCTCCTCCTCCTCCTCCTCCTCCCCCTCCTCCCCCCTTTCGGGAGCCTTGAGACGGGGGTCAATGCAAACGGGGGTCAGCCAGGGCACCCGATCCTGCAGGATCCTGCGAAGACCCCCTCTGGCGGACCCGGGTTAGCGAGCCGCCCGTGGCCGCGAGGCGGCCGCGCATATTGGTTGACCCGGGTTTGCGAAGACTTGCGTTGCAGTTTTTTGTTTTGCATTGCAGTTTTTGGTGTCCTGCTGACCCGGGTCTGGATTGGCCCGGGTCAGAAGATCCCCGAATGGCGCCAACATTGCAGAGCGGATTCCGTTCGGAAAACGATGGGGTGGGCCCAGAGAGTCCTGGAGAGTCTCGTTCCGGATTGCGGAGTTAAGTTCGCGCGGGGTTCTGTCGGGCCAGGAGCGAAGACCCACAAAAATCCACGTGAGATTCGCTTCGTCGTTCCCTCGGCGTTTTGGTCCAAAATCCACGCAGACATCCGCTGCAGCACGTCTGCGAGGCCGGTGCACTGATGAGGGGTTACAGGCCTCAGAGTGCAGTGAGCTGATCGACCCTATGAGAGCGAGCTGCTGGATATCTCCGCCCAACCCCACTTCGATCCGATCGGCCCGATTTGGTGCCGATGCTGGCCGATTCGATGGGGCGATTCGAGTCGGCGCCGGTTCGGTGTCGACTCGATTCGGCGGTCGAGTGTCTACATGGCCCACTCCGATCCGATCGATGATCGAGGCGATGCGGCGATCGATTCGACGCCGATGTTCTCTGTCGATTTATCTGCCAATGCCTCACGCGTCCCACGTGCCTGGCGCCACGGCGCCCGCCTGCGGCACCTCTAGCCAGCGACGGCTGCAGGTCCGGCGCTCCAGCGATCCGGTTCGCTTTCGGCGCTCCAGCGATCCGGTGCGGCTCGATGCCCTTGGCATCGCTCGGACGTGTGCATTTTTCTTTCGGCGAGGACCATCGAGGAGCATCCTTGATCATTTGGCGAAAAAACCACGCACGAAACCGAAAAAAACACAGGAAATGGACGTCCGAGCGATGGCCAGTCAATGCCAGCATGGCACCGTCGCGCAGCTTGGCGCAGCCGAGCCGATGCGATTCCGATGTCGAGTTGGTGCGGCCCGACCCGGCGCACATGCGAAGTCGGTCCGACGTTTCGATTCGACGTTGTTTGAGATCCTGCCTACAGTCGGGGCCCTGAAGAAGGAACCGTTTTCGTTGGGGAGGGTTTCGGTGTTCCTTGAATGTTTCACAGTTTGCCTCTGGTTTTCCTGAGGTTTTCCATGGGAAATCGAGGTTGAACTTATGGGAAACAGGGGCCTCGTTCCTTATTTAGGGTTCCTTAGGTCAACGCCCCGACAGTATGGTGCGGGCCCAGAGGAGCCACCCCAATTCGAGGGGGGAAACACGGGGACAATGACCAAGGCGTCGAGAGATTCAGTCGACGCCGATCTCGGTTGTGGTCCATGCCAGCCGTCGCCGATACGCGAGGACGATCCACAAGCTGAGTCCGACCAAGATGGAAGGTAAACCAAGATCGACACGACATGTTCGCGTTCAGTCTTGGTCATGGTCGCAGTTTTTCTTTCCCTCCACCAGCACTGGATTGAAGCGGCTTGCGCGCTTGGACGTGATCCCCCCGCAGCCCCCCGAGACTCGCACACCACAAGCCGCTCTTGCCAAGGGCCATTCCTACGCATGGCCGACCCTCTTCCCCCGCCGGCCAGGCGGCCGCGCGGATGCCTCGTCGAGGCAGATCCGCCGTGTTGGGGACCTTCAAATTCGGCGTCGTCGTCATCGTCGTCGGCGTCGTCGGCGTCATCGGCGTCGTCGGCATCGTCGGCGTCGTCGGCGTCGTCGGCGGCGGCGGCGTCGGCGTCGGCGTCGTCGTCGGTGGCGACGGCGATGGCGTCGGCGGCGGGGGGATTCCCGGCCTCGCCATGCTTCCCAGCAGCTGCGCCCTGCCGAGGGCGTTTTAGAATGCCTGGATCGTCCCGAAAGGCCGCCGGAGACCCGAGCTATGATCCAAAAACCAGACGACGATCGGGTCGGAGGAAAGCTAGGTCACCCGCGGGGGCGCGAAGATATTCGCGCCCCACGCGTCGCAATCTGGGCCGGCACAGTTGCCCTTCTCAAGGGGGCGGCGCAAGGGCGTGAAGATTGTCGCGCACCGCGGGGCGCGATGCGCGAAGTCGGGTGACCCAGATCAACAGACATCTTCCGCTCGGGAAGAAGCGCTGGCCTTGGGAAAGCCCAGGAGTGCCCGCGACCCACCTCCCCGAGTGGGGGGGCCACCTGCGAGCCCTACCCCTACCCCCCGCGACTGCTGAGGGGGAGGGTGGGGTTCACTTCGCCCGCGGGGGCGCGAAGATGACCGCACCTCGCTCATCCTCCTCCTCCACCTCCTCCTCCTCCTCCTCCTCCTCCTCGTCCTCCTCCTCCGCCTCCTCCTCCGCCTCCTCCTCCTCCTCCTCCTCCTCCTCCTCGTCCTCCTCCTCCTCCTCCTCCTCCTCCTCCTCCTCCTCCGCCTCCCCCCGGGGTGACCCCGCGAGGGCGCGAAGAGCTACCCGCGAGCTGGACACCGCGGGGCGCTGCGCACAGAGTCGGGTGGTGAAGCTTCGGCGCACAGGCAGCCCCCCAGGCAGTCCCAGCTGGCCTCCTCAGGTCCTCCTCCTCCCTCCCTCCTTCCTCCTCCTCTCCCCCTCTCCCACCTCCTGTCCTCCTCCTCCTCCTAATCATCACCATCCTCCTCATCCCCCTCCTCCCCCTCCTCCTGATCCTCTCCTCCCTTCTCCTCCTCCCTCATCCTTCTCCTCCTTCTTCCTCCTTCTCCTCCTCCTCTCCTCCTCCTCCTCCTCCTCCTCCTCCTCATCCTCCTCCTCCTCCTCCTTTCTCCTCATTCCTCATTCCTCCTCCTCCTCCTCCTCCTCCTCCTCCTCCTCCTCCTCCTCGTCCTCCTCCTCCTCCTCCTCCTCCACCACCTCCCCCCCCTGAGTAGTCTGGGGCGGTCTCAACACCGACACCCTGGGTCGCGGAGCGCCCAGGAGGCGCCGCTGGAGGCGGCGCCCGAGTGTTGAGGCCGCCCCAGACTATTCGACGGTCCTTTCTGTGCGTAGCCCGAAGCCAAGTGATCCGATGTTGCGATTTCAGCGCGACATCACGAGGGAGTCACGACCAGAGCCTCGGACTCCATCATCCTTCGGCATGCTCGCGTCGGATCGATCTGTGGTGGCCCCGAAGCCCGAACCCGGGCGAAGACACTGGTGCGAGAGAATTGCAGCGCCCAGGTCCGAGGGAAGTCTGGCGACCCAGCCTCCCCGAGGACCCCTTCCCTTCTCTGCCGAAGGCACGGCGTGTGCCCCGCGGGCCCGGAGGGCAGGCTGACGTTGGAGCGCTCCCTGCGCGTCGGCGCGCCGGCGGCCCCAGGGGGCGGGCCGTACGCCGCGGACGCGCTCTTCGACGGCCTCGGTGCTCTGGGTCCGTGAGGTCGCGAACGGCGGACATGTGCATGTCGGTGCCTCCGCCCCGCGTGTCGAAGGAGAAGAGCCGGCACAGTGGCGGCGCCTCTGGCGCCGCCTCCTCCTCCTCCTCCTCCTCCTCCTCCTCCCTCCTCCTCCTCCTCTTCACTTCACTTGTCCTCCTCGCTCCTCCTCCTCCTCGTCTCTCTCCTCCCTCTCCTCGCTCTCCTCCTCCTCCTCCTCTCCCCTCTCCTTCCTCCTCCTCCTCCTCGTCCTGTCCTTCCTCGTCCTCGTCTCCTCTCCTCCTCCTCATCCTTCCTCCTCTCCTCCCCTCCTCCTCCTCCCCCTCCTCCTCCTCTCCTCTCCTCCTCCTCCTCGCTCCTCCTCCTCCTCCTCCTCCTCCTCCGCCTCCTTCTCCTCCTCCTCCTCCTCGTCCTCCTCCTCCATTCCTTCTCCGTATAAATAACTTCTCCCTGTCGCACCCCGAGGTAAGTTTTAGGGTGGGCCCGGCGTTTCGCATGAGACTTCTCACCACTTATGACCCTGAAGCTTAAACATTGGCAACAGTTTCACGGATGGATGGCGGGTGGTTTTCAAAATGTGGCTCTCGCCTTAGCGCCGCGCGCATTCGTTTTAAGCATTTGCAAGAGTTTCACGGATTGAGGGCGGGTGGTTTTCAAAATGTTGTTCTCGCCTCAGCACCGTGCACATTCTTTGTAAACGTAAGGCAAGAGTTTCACGGATTCAGGGCGGGTCGGTTTCAAAATGTGGTTTTCGCTAAACAATTGCAAGAGTTTCATTGCATGTGGGCGTCTCGTTTTCAAAATGTGGTTCTCGTCTTATCGCCGCGCACATTCTTTGCAAAAGTTTGCAAGAGTTTCACGGATTGAGGGCGGTTCCTTTTCAACAGATGGCTCTCGCCTTAACGTCGCGCACATTAGTTTTAAACATTTGCACGAGTTTCACGGATTGAAGGCGATTCCTTTTCAAAATGTGGTTCTCGCCTTAGCGCCGCGCATTCTGGATGCAAAATTGCAAGAGTTTCACGCGTGCCTATGATCGACGTACCAGATATGGTGTTTTGGAAGGATTCAGGATTATGCGGGTGTAACAGTTATGTTGATTCGCTTTGCTGAAGTGCCCAAATGGCGTTCTGGCACGATTCTGGATTGTCAAAACGCAGCAGTCAGGTTCATCCGTGGCGTTGGAATACCGAGAATAAGGTTTTGGCATGTTTCAGGGTCTTCAAACGGTTGCCTTCCAACGAGGCAGCTCCTTCTGTGGAAATGAACCGTTGTAGGGGCCTATGAAGAGGGAGTTTGGGGGAGAGGGTTAAGTCCAACATCGTTGGTGACTCTTGGGTTTACACTGGTCCTCTACTTCCTCCTCCTCCTACTCCTCCTCTTCCTCCTCCTCCTCCTCATTCCTTCTCATCCTCCGCCGCCGCCGCCTCCGCCGCCTCCTCCGCCTCCGCCGCCTCATCGACCTCCTCCGCCTCCTCCGCCTTCTTCTCCTCCTCCTCCTCCTCATCATCATCATCATCATCATCATCATCATCAGCATTATCCTCATCCTCATCCTCCTCCTCCTCCTCCTCCTCCTCGCTCCTCCTCGCTCCTCCTCGCGCCTATTTTCCACCTCCCTCCTCGCTCCTCCTCGCTCCTCCTCGCTCCTCCTCCTCCTCCTCCTCCTCCTCCTCATCATCATCATCATCATCCTCATCATCATCCTCATCATCATCCTCATCATCATCATCATCCTTTCCTCCTCCTCCTCCTCCTGCTCCTCCTCCTCATCCTCCTCCTCCTCCTCCCCGCTCCAGCCGTTTCGGCACGAGCTCTTTCAGGGACCCGTGCTTGTGTTCACGTACTTCGAAGCGGCTCGTGAACACGGGCCACTTCACAAGCGCACGGCGCCTCCCGCTGCAGAGTCCAGCAGTGGCGGATGGTGCCAAACCCGCCCGATGTCTTGCCTGGAGCCAAGACTCCCCTGTGGAGTTGCAGCTGCGGGTGCCCGGACAATTGGGCGTCCAGGGTCATATGCAGAGGCTGCGGCAAGGATGCCCCAGTGCGAGTCGTCCAGGCAGCTCGTAAGGCATCAGCGGCACTCAAGTCAGGATCGGTTCGCGGGCCTCGTGGTGCCTGGGCTCAAGGGCCGCCGCCGATCGGACCCAGCAGCAAGGAGCAGATGCGCCTCATCCAGGAGCTCAGGGCAGAGGTCGCACAGTTGGCGGGAAAGCAGCCCCCAGCTCGGCCGCCATGGCAGTCCAGCTCCCCTTCGCCGCAGCGGGGCACGACGGGCGAAGCGTCCGCCAAGCTCTCGTTCGCTGATGTGCTGCAGTTCCTCAAGGATGAGGGCGTTGACACGGCGAAGGTCGAAGAGGCAGAACAGGCAAAGAAGCAGGCTACGGCAGTCAAGCAGCCCACGTCCAGGGCCGCGCACTGGAAGGTCGAGAACCTCCGCACCAAGCTCTCCAAGGCGGAGGTGCGTGCGGCGGCGTTGCGCAAGCAACAGGAGGATCTTCAGGCCGAGATCGCTGAGCTGGACAAGAGCGTCGACAAGCTCAAAGAGGACCTCGGACAGGCTGAGCAGGCGCTCTTCCGCGTCCAAGCAGATGGAGATCCACTCAGAGCAGTCACGGCCACCCTGGACGAGACCGTCGCCCAGTCTGATGAAGGGAAAGCTGCATTGGCCACCCTCCAGCGCCTGCAGGCCGAGGCTCAGGCCAAGAGGGCAGTGGCCAGCGGGCCTGATGCTGCAAGTGCTCCTCCTGGTACAGCTACAGGCGGGGCGGGCAGCGGCGAGCACATTGCAGCCACAGAAGGCGACGGCGACGACATCGACATGGACTTGTTGGATGGAGAAGACTTCGATGAGCGCAGGGCAGCTTTTGACAAGGCCGCCCAGCAGCTCAAGGAGGCCAAAGGAGGAAGTCAGGAGCAGCTCGACGCCGCCAAGCGCAAGTACCTCGAGGCTGCGGAGGCCATTGGGGTCAAGCGGGCTCGGTCGTGCTCCTGAGCTGGACGCTGGAGTGGAAGGCCCTCCTCCAGTCAGTGGTGCGAAGGAGCAGTCCAGCTTGAATGCCTTCCTGAGGTGCAACATCCTGGACCACGACTGGGAGCAGGCCACGGGCTTCGCTGTGCCAGTCATGCGCGACGACCTGCTGTTCGACTCGATGCAGTTTCGCCAGCGTGACGGAACTTTGATGGAGTTGGACGAGAAGGATTGGCCCGTGCTCGGTTCCGCTTTGGCGAGGAGTACGTCGGCGTATCGCTTGGGCAAGGGAGGGAGGGATTCAGCCCCTCGAAGTCACACTCCCTTGCCCGCATCGTCGATGGCTACCAGTTCGAGCACGGCGACTTCGGCATCCTCGATGATCCCCCAACTGGCCCGCTCCTCGGGGTTGGGGGCAAGTGCAGCGCAGGAACATACTCCCCAACTGGCCCGCTCCTCGGGGTTGGGGACAAGTGCAGCGCAGAGGCTACCGCCCCAACTGGCCCGCTCCTCGGGGTTGGGGGCTTCTCCTAGCTGGGAGGCCAGACCTTCTTCGTGGATGGCATGCGCGTCGACGCAGACGGCTACGGCGGCGACGGCTGGTTCTTCGCGCGGCGTTAGGACGCAACAGTCGTCGCCGCCTGCCCTTCCCTCCCCCAGGGCACCCCTTCCACAGGAGGCGGGGGTCTCAGCGCGTGGGGAGGGGGGGCAGGATGTTTTGCTGGCGCAGCATCCAGACGCTGAAGCGAGATTGGCTGGCAGTGTGCGTGGCCTCCTTCGTCCCCAAGTTGAGCCAGATGCGAATTCGAAAACACATTGGTTGAAATCCGACGGGAGGGCGGAAGTACCTCCCGCGCGTAATCTTCTTGCGGACGATCGTGTCTCTGGTGTAGCGCGGGGATCTGCAGACTTGTGCATTTTTGGAGCCAACGTCAACAGCTGGTCGACAGCGGACACTGTAGTGAACTGGGTCCGAGATCAAGCTGACGTTGGAGGATCTGGGGCGGAGTCTTGGGGTTTAGTCCAAAGCAAGTTCCAGGTGGTCACGCTCCAGGAGACAAGGTTGAAGTCCCCCGACAAGATCATCTCGGCCCAGAGTTGGGCCTGCAGGAATGGGCACCAGGTGTCTCTCGGGAAGGCCCTCAGCACTGGCGACGGGCCCTTGCAGAGCTCTGGAGGAGTCGGTATCTTGGTTGCTGGGGAGATCGCCTCGAGGCCCTTGGATCTTCCAGGTTTGGGCAGGTTCGACGGGAGGATCGTAGGTCGGGTCATCAACGCGGGGTTCGACCAGGGCCTTGAGATCTACAGTGTCTATCTCGTCAACGACATAGGCGTGACGGGCGAGAATTTAGAGCTTTTGGAAGTTCTGGGGGCGCTTCTTTTATGCAGTAAGCGCCCGTGGGTCGTGCAAGGTGATTGGAATTTCACGCCCGCGGCTCTCCAGCTATCAGGTTGGATACAGCATGTGCACGGTGTGCTAGCCTCATCTGGCCAGGCAACCTGCTCGGCCTGCGCTCCTAGGACTGCCAGGGGAGAAGATATGGAGGAGGAGGAGCTGACGGAGCATGACGGGGGAGGAAGGGAGCTTGACTTCTTCGTCGTGTCATCGGCTATCAGTTCGTGCATCAAAGATGTCCAGGCTATCCGAGGAGCGCCTCTTTTTCCCCATTGCCCTGTGCTGCTTCGGTTGGGGAACCTCTGCCAGACGGCGGTAGTCCAGCAGCAGACGCGTTTCAAGCCGTTCAGCACCGCGCTCATGGGGCCTCTGCCGCAGGAAAGGGACATCCAATGGAGCGACCCTCTAAACTCAGATTTGAACACGCTCGCTCGGGAGTGGTTCGGGGAAGCCGAAGCTCGCCTTGTTGAAATTCATGGAATAAGTGATCAGAAAGGGTATGTAGGTCGCTCCGCTGGGCCCAAGTCTCGCAAAGTTCCCTTAGTGGCGCTGCTAGAGCGAGATCACCGCCGGCGTTTTTCGAAGCAGACTGTCTGCTGGATCTCGTTCGAGGCCCTGCTCAAGAAGGCAAAGGCAATCAGTGCTGGGAACCCAGGTGCCAAGGGAAGAGCTCTTCTGGGATCCTGGAAGCTTAAGCTGTTCGACATTTTGGAGGACCTCCAGCTGACGGAAGATGGGCCCACAAAGGCCCAGTTGCACTCCATTGTTAGGGCGGCATCGGGAGAAGGTTCCTGGAACGACGTCGTCAATGGGGCCATCTGCAAAGAGTGCACTCGTCGCCAGAGGCTGGACGCGGCTTCGCAGCTCGCTAAGTGGAAGGAATGGGCCAAGAGTGCCGTCTCTGGAGGTGGTAAAGCGGCGCATGCCTTCTCCAAGCAGCAGGTCTCGTGTGGTTTTTCGCGAGGTACGTCGGATGATCCTCGGCTTCCAGTGGCTGGTCAGGCCGCAGTGCAAGAGCTTGTCGATGCGTGGCATCCGATGTGGTTCCGAGCTGGCCGCGGGCCCGCACCGAGCTCCTGGGAAGTTCCTGCCGACGAGCCTGCCCTTTCCCCGCTCAGACTGGAGGATTTACATCGAGTTTGTAAGATGTACGGGCCCGCGGCGGGCCTAGGCTGGGATGGATTTAACCCGCGGTGGATTTTGCAGCTGCCCGAAAGTTACCAGTTTCGGCTCCTGGAGATTTTGACGCTCTTCGAGGTCGACCCAGGGGCCGTCGTGATGTTCCTGACCAATGTGGTTTTCTTGGACAAACCAACGGGAGGGGTCAGGCCGATCGGTTTGCTATGCCTTTTCACGAAGCTCTGGAGCCGATTGAGGCAGCCGTATTGCCGCTCCTGGGAAAAGTCCCACGTGTACGAGTTTTTCTGGGGCTCAGGGCCCGACACGACGTGCGAGAGGGCCGGATGGGTCCACAACTTGCTCGGGGCGCATTGTCGTAAAGCAGGCTTCGAATCAGCGTCGGCTCTCTTGGACTTGGCTAAGTTCTATGAGAATGTCAACCACGGGGACCTCCTGGTCGCAGCTAAACGGTTTGGTTTCCCAGTCAGGCTGGTCAAAGCGTACTGTACCATCTATGCTGGCTACCGTGTGCTTCTTTACGGGGGAGCTTCGTCGGCCGTCGTCGAATCGAACGGGGCAATCGTGGCTGGGTGCTCGGGGGCTACGACGTTCGCCAAGATGTTGCTACTAGGACCGCTATTGGAGGCCCGTGAGAGCAGGAACTTGTTGTATGTGCGTAATGTGGTGGACGACATCACTGTTCAGTGTTGCGGGCCCAAGCATCAGGTGGCGGCCCAACTGGCTGGGGGAGTAGAGTCTCTGATCAAGAGTTTCAAGCAGCTGCAGCTCCCTGTGGCGTTTAAGAAGTGTGCCTACCTTTGCTCGAAGGAGGTTGAGGCGCACCTGTCCAAGGCCTGGTCCCTCCCCACCTCTTGCCGCACCGACACGGCGAGGAATCTTGGGACCAACGCTTCCTTGGGAGGCCTCCGCAGGATCGGTATTCAGAACTCAAGGTTTGCAGGTGCGTCGCGCAGGGCCAGGAGGCTCAAGTTACTACAAGGAGCTGGAGCCGACATCGGGATGGTTCACAGGATGGGGCCAGTGGCATCGGCCCTATGGGGATCATCGGTCTCTGGGGTGGCCCCCACAAAAATGGCTGGGCTCCGTATCGGGGCTGCTAGTTCCCTAGGCAGGCTCCCTAAAGGTGCTTCGGTTGGGCTCAGGATGTACACGTATGGGCTTGGGGTCAAGGTAGACCCTCTGGTGGTTTACGTGGGGCACGTGCTTTTCATGTGGGCGACTGCAGTTTGGGAAGCTGTCCCTCACGTTCAGGTGTTGGCCAATACCATGAGGGTCTCGATCGCCAAGTTTCAGAATTCAGCTCAGCCCTGGAGGTCAGCGTCTTCCCCCAGCGACGTCGCGCTCTTGACGTTGCGGGGCATAGGCTGGGACTTTGTAGACCAGCACACCATCAAAGATGACTTGAACGTTGTGCATGACTTGCTCAGGCTCTCCCCGATGCAGGTCAGGTCTATGATCAGGCAAGGTGCTGTGCGAGCGTCAGATAGGCATGCCCTTCTCTTGCAGAATGGCCTTGATGGGCCACCTGTGTACCCTATCTTCTGGGATGGCATTTCCAGGATGTTCAAGGAGAAGTCCGAAACCTGGGGGAAGCACCATCAGAGATGTTTAAGAGGTTTGGTCTCGGGAGTTCACTGGCCCCAAGCCCGACTTCATGCTCACAACCTCCACGATGATGATCTTTGTCAGGTGTGCAAGGGGGCCCCAGGTACTTTGTGGCACCGTCAGTACGAGTGCCCTGCGCACGAAGCATGGCGGCGAGACCATGCGAGTGCTCACTTGTGTAGGTGTGCGCAGAGAGTGAAGCAGTTCGGGCCGCTCATGGCGGAGAGGTTCGCGAGGTGCATCTTTCCTCACCCTCGCTCGCTCTTCGACGTCGAGGAGCCCACGCAAACAGTTCACTGGCACGAGAGGCCCGAGACGGGGCGTTTGACGGGGTTGTTATTCCTGGACGGGTCGGCCAAATACATGGGCCTCGATGGACTCACTCGGGCTGGTTGGAGTATCGTATCGGTCGACAGGTTCGGGGAGTTGCTCTCGGCGGCCTATGGTCCAGTTCCTCTGAGTGCGGCCCCGCAGCAAACTAGCAAAGATGGGGAAGACTATGCTGTATATATGCTTACGCAAGTTGGTCTTCCCCCGTTTCAATGCTATATAGATTGCCAGAGCACTCTGGATTCGCTGTCTCGGGGCCCTGGGTTCGCGGAGGGCCCTGGAGCCCCCCGTGGTCATCTTTGGGGCCCCGTGTGGAGCTCGTTCACTCTCAGCGATCTCGAGTGCTTCAAGACGCTCGGCCACGCCACGGCGGCCGATGTCGAGGCGGGCAGGAGCAGCGTTTGGGAAAGACGGGCCAATGGGCTCGCAGATAAGTTCGCCAAACTAGGAGCCGAGTGTCACGGGGTCAGCGACGAAGAAGCCAGCCTGTACAGAGGCCTCAGGTGCCTCGCCCGCGAGGCCTGCAGGTGGGCTGGATCGGCGGAGGTACTGATGTCCAACGGGCCCCGTGACACTACAGGCCTAGTGCCCAGGTCGACAGGCAGCGATGGCCAGGGGCAGCACTCACAAGAGGCTGAGGCCCTCGGCCAGGCCCTGGGCGACGATCAAAGGGAGGTGGGAGGTTCTTCGGACTTGGGGGAGGAGTGGCGTTCATTCTCTCGGCTAGTGTTTCGGGCCAACGGCCATGCTTTTTTGGCCAGCCCTGTCATTGAACCTCCTGGAAACCCCAGGGGTAGGATCCAATTTTGTTGTCGGTGCGGATCGTTTTTCTCTGGGGCTCCCAATGCTGGAGCTAAAGGCCTGTGCAGGCCCAAACTCACGACGGGTGGAATTAATGACCAGCTGAGAAGGATTCGGCAGGGCAAGTTTCCCTCGTATAAGAAGGACCTGAAGAATTTGACTCTGGGGGCTCATGAGAGCCTGAGCCTCGCCGAGCAGAGGGTCTTGGTTCAGTCGCTGGTAGAGGATGGCCAGGCCCCCCAGGGAGTTTCAGGTCCTGTGAATGTCGGCTCCGCGGAGGGCTTCGCCCCGCGAGAGCAGGTGTTGGATTCGTTCGGCCTGTCCGAGTCGGATTTATCCTGGGTCAAGGACCTAGGGGCCGCCTCCCTCCGAGCCTCGGACTGCGGTTTCGAGTCAGACTCGGAGGCCTCCGATTTTGGCTGAACGAGGAGGTGCTCTGGCTTTAGGCCCGTCCCCAACACCTCCTCCCCGCTCCTCCTCCTCCCCGCTCCTCCTCGCCACTCCTCGATTAGCATCACTCCTTCTCGCTCCTCCTCACTCCTCTTCGCTTCTCCTCGCTCCTCCTCGCTCCTCCTCGCTCCTCCTCGCTTCTCCTCGCTCCTCCTCCGCCTCCTCCTCCTTTTCCTCCTCCTCTTCCTCCTCCTCCTCTTCCTCCTCCTCCTCCTCCTCCTCCTCGCTCCTTCTCGCTTCTCCTCGCTCCTCCTCGCTCCTCATTGCTCCTCCTCGCTCCTCCTCCGCCTCCGCCTCCGCCTCCATTCCTTCTCCACATAGATAATTCCTCCCTGTCGCACCCCGATGCCAGTTTTTAGGGCGGGCCCGGCGTTTCGCCTGAGACCTCACCATTTAGAACTATGAAGCTTAAACAGTGACAACAGTTTCACATATGGAGGGCGGGTGGTTTTCGAAATGTGGCTCTCGCCTTAGCGCCGCGCACACTTGTTTTCAAAATTCGCAAGAGCTTCACGGATTGAGGGTGGATGGTTTTCAAAATGTGGTTCTCGCCCTAGCGCCGCGCACATTCATTGTAAAAATGCAACAGCTTCACGGATTGAGGGCGGGTGGTTTTCAAAATGTTGTTCTCGCCTTGGCGCCGCGCACATTCGTGTTAAACATGTGCAAGAGCTTCACGGTTTGAGGGCGGGTCGTGTTCAAAATGTGGTTCTCGCTATAGCGCCGCGCACATTCGTTTTAAACACGTGCAAAAGTTTCACGGATTGAGGGCGGGCCGTTTTCAAAATGTGGTTATCGCCCTAGCGCCGCGCGCATTATGTGTAAAAGTTGGCAAGAGTTTCACGGATTGAGAGCGGTTTTTTTTCAAAGGTGGATCTCGCCTCAGCGCCGCGCACATTCGTTTAAACAAATTGCAAGGGCTTCACGGATTTGGTTCCTTTTCAAAATGTGTCTCTCGCCTCAGCGCCGCGCAAATTCGCTTTAAAAACTCACACGAGTTTTACGGATTCCCATGGTCAACCTACCAGAAATGGTGTTTGGAAGGACTCAGGATTATGCGGGTGCAACAGTTATGTTGATTCGCTGTGCTGAAGTCCCAAAAATGGCGTTCTGGCACGATTTCGGATCGTCACAGCAGTCAGGTTGATCCGTGGCGTTGAAATCCCGAGAACAATGTTTGGCATGTTTCAGGGTCTTCAAATGGTCGTCTGCCAACGAGGTAGGTCCCTCTGTGGAAATGAACCGGTGTAGGGGCCTATGAAGAGGGAGTTTGGAGGGAGAGTAAATTCCAACATCGTTGGTGATTCTTGGGTCCTCCTCCTCCTCCTCGCTGCTCGCTCCTCGCTCCTCCTCCCTCCTCGCTCCTCCTCCTCCTCGCTCCTCGCTCCTCCTCGTTCCTCGCTCCTCCTCGCTTCCCCTCGCTCCTCGCTGCTCTTCTTCCTCCTCCTCCTCCTCCTCCTCCTCCTCCTCCTCCTCCTCCTCCTCCTCCGCCCCCATGGGGAAACGTTGGGCGTGCAGGGCCATGTCGACCGAGGCAAACGACACCACCCATCGGCGGCCGCAGCGCGCATCACGCACAAGCCCGCGCCAGATCTTCTGGTATACACCTTAGGCGATGCTTAAGAAAACTTAAGTATTCGGCCAGAGTCTCGATTATTCTTAACATTTCAATGTAAATCTTAATCTTTTAATGGGAATGTTGGGTTTTTACTCAAGTTCTGAGACTATGAATTTCTTAACCCATGAGTTCTTAAGCATTTCGCAGGGTGTACGCTGAGCCCTCCACCATGCTCAGGGGCAACGACAGGGGAGGGGTACTCCAGATTTCGTGAGAAAGGGAGGGGGGTCTCATTTCGGGGGGGGGGTCTTTTCCAGGCTATCTTGGAGGGCCTGGGGGGGGTCTGGGGACGATGTTCTGGAGGGTTCTCCCACGGGGGAGGTCTGGAATGGCTTGTCTTGGAGGGTCCAGACCCCCTCCCTTGTACTACGAAATCTGGAGCACCTCCCTCACCGAGATCAAGCGAAAGCTTGTCTCGCGAAGGGGCGACGCCCCCAGGCCCCGAATTCCAACGTTGGCGCTCCCATGGGGAAACGTCCGGCGTGCAGGGCTGCGCCGACCGACAACAAGCGACACCACCGAACCTGCGGTCCTCCATGTTGCTGCGGCCTGTCGGAGCCCGTGGCGTCTACCACGCAGAAGCCCGCGCCAGATCTCCTGGTGTGCGCTGAGCCCCGTGGGGCCGTATGGGGGGAGGCTTTTGCCGTGGGTTCGCCGCGGTGCGGACTTCGTCTGCTTGGGCGCGTTCGTTCAGAACACACGGCGCGGCGACACCTCCGCCTCTTCGAAAATGCACCAGGCCGCCGATTTCATGTACGGTAGGTTCGCGTCGCATCGACCAGCGGCAATCCCGCCGCCGGCGTTCAGTGCTGGACGATTGGCGACCCAGAATCTTTCGATGTCGAAAGATCAGACGTTTCGGAAACGGCCGAAAGCGGCGGCGGGAGGAAGACGACGGGGAGGCAGAGTCAGGCAATGCGAATGTCTGCCTTCGGATGAACGCGTCCACAACATACGCGGCCCACTGACTTTTTGGTTTGAGATGGCGGCGGGCGTACCTGGCGCAGAATTGATTATTTTCATAACAATTTCGCAAGAAGGCTAGACTCGCGAACGAGCTGCTGGAAAACGCCAAGAACAGGAAACAGGCGTCCTGATTTACACACACACACACACACACATACACGCACACGCGCTACATCTCTAAGAGAAACGCGTATATGAGTCCACTCTTCAGTTAGAACCCAGCTTAACCAAAATAGATGTGGAAACATAATAAATTCCGAAACGTCATGTATACATAATCCCGAACGAAGTAACAAAACCGATGCGCCACCCATGTAATAACCGCTGCAAGAATTGACAGTTCTTGCCAGTTGCCGACTGCCAATACTTGACACCAGCGGTGCAACCTGCTTTTGTTCGCATTGCTGCTTCCGTCGTGCGGAAGTGCGCTTGCCAGTTTTTGCAAGTTGCCGAAACCGGCGACACGCTACCCAACATTGCCCCGCCCAGTTGATCCTCAAGCAGCAGGGTTGCGTCCTACAAATATCAAATTGAGATTGCACGTTGTCTCGGGCCGTAAGACTCCGACATGGGTTTCAAAGGGGCCCGTGGGGGACCTTGAAACAGCCCAAAGACCCAATCATACTGAAGCATTTGTCCATTCTTGCTCGCCCTCGGGCCCCCTCTGGACCCATCTCAGGTTCCCAGACAGTTTCGGGTGCTCCTCGAAGGATTTCAAGGCGGCCCTAGGCCGAACATTTCAATTGGTCGTTCTTGAAGATGATTATATTTCGCGGCCATCTAGAAATCTTTAAAAGCCAAGGCGACTTTTAGGAGGCAAGCATCACGACCGCCCCGAAAGCCGACCTTAGCTCAGCACTTGAAACGGCCGTTTCAGATGCTCCATGTTGGGTCGTTCTCGGAATTGTATCGGAGTTCTCTTTTCTGCCTCCTCGTGGGAGGGGTCTTCAAAGAGCCACGAGACGGCCCCAAGAACCAACGAAAATACGGTTTTGTTCAGGTGTGTTGATTTGATTTTCTACAGGTATCTTGTCGGACCCCACCCCGCCCGGGGCCTTTCTGGAATAGTCTTGGAATCTCGGGGAGGTTTCAGGGGGGTTCAGAAAAGGGTATTTGAAGCGGCCGTGTCCGATATTATATTATTCAAGACGTGCCTTTCTGACAGGCCCCGTACAGTGAAAACACGATTTAAGGTGCCCGTGGGAACAATGACAAAGACGACAATAATAGCGGCGATGGCGACACTGGCAAAGGAGGAAGAGAAATAAAGGAAGGAACGGAGGAAGTGGAGGAAGCCGAAGGAGGAAGAGGAGGAAGAAAAAGTGAAAGAGGAAGCGGCGGATTACGACAGTAGTAATCAAATTAATATCGATTGGAAACGGCATCTACCCTTCCTTCCAAATCTAATTCTAAACGCTTCGCGTATCCCCACCAGCCCGTCCAGAAATGAGCCCCAGGGGAGTGGAGGTGATGAGGGAAGCGGGGGAGCATGCAGAAGAACAAAGGGCGGGGTAACCCGCCATATACCCCAAGAGGGGGAGGATGTAGGAGGAGTCGTCGTCGTCGGAGTAGGAGGAGGAAGAGGAGGAGCAGGAGCAGGAGCAGGAGGAGGAGGGGGAGGAGGAGGAGGACGAGAAGGAGGAGAAGGAGGAGGAGGAGGAGGAGGAGAGGGAGGGGGGGGAGGGAGGAGGAAGAAAAAGAGGAGGAGGAGGAGGAGGACAATGGCGAGCTTGGGGGCCTCTTGGGCCGTCTCTGGGGCCTCTTGGCGGTCCTGGGGACTCTTGCGTATCTCGGGGAGCCTCTTGGGGCCTCTTGGGGGTCTCTTGGGGCCTCTTGGGGGTCTCTTGGGGGCCTCCTGGGGGCCTCTTGGGGCCATCTTGAGGCCATCTTGGGACCTCTTGGGGCCTCCTGGGCGCTTCTTGGGGCCGTGTTGGAGGAGATCTATCAAAGAAGGGCGGGGGGGGGGGGGAATTAGCGCCGCCCCTCCAGGACGCCAAAATGGGGCAAAAACCGTTGTAAAATCAATGATTTGGGCTTCCTCGCCGAGCCGATCTTGGACGCTCCAACGCGTCGCCGCGCCCCCCGTCCAGGTCCAGGGGAGGGGGTAGGGGGAGGGGAGGGGTAAACCCCTCCCCGAAGGGGAAGAAGGAGGGGTGGAAGAGGAAACTCCCTAAACCACCTACGCCCAGAGGGCTGGTGGGATTGCCCGTGTTTTTAACGCATTCCATGACGTATTCAGCGTTTATTTGCGCCCTGTTGTTTTGTATATTCACGTGTAGTGCCGATTCGTTTTGTGATTCGTATTGCGTTCGTTTTCATTGCAACGTTCTTCCTTAACTGTCCGGCACGGCCGGCGCGAAACCAATGAGAACATACATCGTCATCCTAAACATGTCTTCACAGTGCCATGCACCAAATTTGCTCAAAATCAACGCACACGACTTGTGTCTCCTCCAATTATTGTTCCGTTTGTTTCTCCTCCTCGATCTTCTTTTCTTTCCTACTATTCTTTTCACCTCGTCCACCTCACCGTCCTTTATCTTGGCCTTCTTGTCTCAGGTTGGCAGCGGAATGCGAGACGTTCAACCAACGCATCGAAAATCGAAAAGCAGACGGCCCCTAGCACAAAGCCCAAAACATGTAAGAACAAAACAATCGACCAAAGAATAGAAAATTTGAATGTTTTTTCTCCATATCCTAAGATGGGGTTATTGTTATTACTTTGACGCCTCCTACTCCTTCTTCCTCTTCCTCTTCTTCTTCTTCTCCTCCTCCTCCTCCTCACTCCTTCTCCTCCCCGCTCCTCATACCCAGACTTACTCATACACAGACCGACTCACACACAAAATTATTCATACTCAGACCTACTCAGATTCAGACTTACTCATGCTGAGACTCACTCATACCCAGACTTACTCCTACTCAGGCCTTCTCATTGTCTGACTTACTCTACACACAGCAGATTGTGAGGATGTCCCAGGCTGGGCGCAGGTTTCAGCACCCCTTGAGGGGAGCCGCCGAG
The DNA here is from genome assembly GCA_963575745.1 of Prorocentrum cordatum. Lineage (NCBI taxonomy): Eukaryota > Dinophyceae > Prorocentrales > Prorocentraceae > Prorocentrum > Prorocentrum cordatum. Next base: position 107,633 of record CAUYUJ010020737.1, on the reverse strand, counting down.
GGGTATGACACGGTCCCGTTCGCGGCCGTTTTGTGGGGATGTCTCAAGCGGTTTGCTTGTTTTCTGTCCCAACATCCTTCGTTTTCGGAGCAGATTCGGAGGATGTCTCGAGCGAGGCGCTCATTTTCACGCCCCTAAGGGGAGCCGCCGAGGGGTATAACACGGTCCCGTTCGCGGCCGTTTTGTGGGGATGTCTCAAGCGGTTTGCGCGTTGTTTGTCCCAACATTCTTCGCTTTCGGAGCAGATTTGGAGGATGTCTCGAGCGAGGCGCTCATTTTCACGTTCCTAAGGGGGGCCGCCGAGGTTCGCGGCCGTTTTGTGGGGATGTCGCAAGCGGTTTGTTTGTGTTCTGTCCCAACGTTCTTCGTTTTCGGAGCAGATTTGGAGGATGTCTCGAGCGAGGCGCTCATTCCCCCCCCCCCCCAGGCGGGCCCGATGTTGAGGATGTTTCGTTCGGTTTGCTTGTTTTGGTGGCCAGACTCGAGGGCACAGGTTCTCCTCATGATGCCACAGGATGCTCCAGGAGACCCTTGGGGACCACATGAGGCCCCAGGAGGTATCAGGCGGCCACAGAAAGAGTCAAGAGGCCACAATATGTCCCAGGAGGCTCCATGAGGCCCCAGGAAGCTCCAGGAGGCTTCAGGGAACCACAGGAGGCCCCAGGAGGCCACAGGAAGCGCCAGGAGACTTCGGAAGGCAACAGGAGGCCCCGACAGACCCCAGGAGCAGGAGGCCTCAGAAGGAACAGGAGTGGCTCCAATCCCATGTGTTTTACGTATGCTCCTAACACACACACACACACACACACACACACACACACACACACACATGTATATATATATATATATATATATATATATTATATATATATATTTTATATATGTATATATATATGTATATAGAATGACGTTATACGTATGTTTCTATGTATTGTCTTTCTCTTGCGAACGCAATCCGATATGTTTTATGTATGTTCCTATATGTTGGGCCACTGCTGGGGCACGAGCCCTTGGTGCTTTACGCGTGTTCCTATAGATTGCCCTTCTCCTGCGGCTCCAATCCGCAATGTTTTATGTACGTCGGTTGCTATAGATTGGGCCTCTCCTGGGGCACGAAGCCTCCTTGGGAGGTCCCAGGAGGCCCCAGGAGGCTCCAAGAGGCTCCTGGAGGCCCCCAGTAGGTTTCAGGAGGCCCCATGAGGCCCTAGACTCATGCGCAGAGACGCGCTCGTACTACTGAGGCTTATTCACACTCCAATTGATTCGCAGTTAGATTCATGACCAGACCGCCACAACTGAAGGCCGTTTATATTCGAAAGTTCTTGCGCCTAAACATTCACGGCGGACAGGTCCATGCGAATAGATGCACATATGGGGAGCTCCACGCAGTGAGTAGTTTTGCAAGAAAAGAAATCGCCCGATCATCGGAAAGTCAGACGGCCCTGGGCCCCAAAGAAGAAGCAACCCGAACACCGGGATTGGGAGAGGGAGTGCTTCAAATTATTCCCGCCATCAAGAGCTGGTGGGATTTTTCCTTGGCGAGGGCATGCGCGATCTACGATGATTAGGGGTTGTCTCGTTGCCGTATGTATATCCAAGATTATCCCAGGGATTCGTGATGTATTCAGCACAAGGAATCTCATTTTTCGATCACGGACGCGTTGATTGTTATCGCACGGCGCTATAGCTTTCATAGTTTCACGTCCAACGCTGGAACCAGTATTGATCGAACGCGACGAGGGTAACATAATAGTCCCTCAATCCACAATGATCATGACGATGGTGGTTGAAGATGCCCCACGCTACGCAGATGCTGGAGCACGACAGACTCTGTCAGAAGAATTGCCGGCCATCTTGTTATATGTTGACGACACCTTGTTGGCGGGCCGCAGTGAAATCCAGTTCCAAACACGATGGAAGAAATTGCGAATGCCAGGGCAAGAATTGGTATGGAACTGCATTGGGTTAAATTTCTTGACGCTTCGCGTATCCCCACCAGCCCATCCTACACAAGGCACTCGAACGAAGAGCGTCCCGCGCGAGCGCTCGATTCAATTTATTGTGAAGCAGTTTTTGGGCGTCTGGGGCCCTTTTAGACGCCATCGGGGCGCTCTGGGGGGGCATCTTGGAGCAAATCTATCAAAGAAGAGCAGAGTTTTAATTAGCGTTGCCCCTCCAGACTGTCTAACATCGCTTCCTGGACCCCTCTTGGATCGCTCTTGGAGCGCTCTTGGACGCTGTTGAGGCAGTCTTGAGGCTCTCTTGGGCCCCTGTTGGGGCCCAGTTGGGACATCTTGGCGCCATCTTGAGGCCTCGGATGGGCTTCGGAAGCGAAAAAGTGAGAACACCAAAAACATTGATTTTCCCTAGGGTTTTGAAGCATTTCGGCCTTTTGAGGGCACTCTAATGATGCTCTTGTGGGCACTTGGAACCATCTTGGAGCGGTCTTGGAACGTGTTGGAGCGTCTTCTGAACCATCTTCAGGCATCTTGCGCTATCTTGAGCCATCTTGGAGGCGATCTTGGGCTCTCTGAGGCCCTCTTGGAGCCGTCCTGGGCCATCTTGGACGCTCTGACCGCTCCCCGCCCCTCCTGTCCAGGTCAGTGGGGAGGGGGTAGGGGGAGGGGTAAACCCCTCCCCGAAGGGAAAGACGGAGGGGTGGAAGAGGAAACGCCCTAAACCACCGACGCCCAGAGGGCTGGTGGGATTTGAATGTATGCTAGTCCGCTGCGAGATCAACCTCCTGACGCCGTCTGGGACACCAGCCGTTATTTAAAATTCCATAGTCTATCTGAGAGCAATTCCGCGGAGAATTGAGAAAAAGAAATCGGGGTTTGGGCATCGCCCGCCCCGCTTTGCAACGCCCATGTATGCAAGTTTTTGAGCAGAGCCGATGGATGGCCCGGAAGGATACTCCCATGTCGCATGTTTATCGTCGGCAACGCCTGGCAGACGGCCGAGCAGGCCACGCGCGCAAGACCGCCGGCATTCATTGTTTTTTCAGTATTGTTTCGCCACCAATTTCGAAAATATAGGCGCCCCCGTCGGCCTTGAAGAACTTATTTCGAAGCCTCACTGCGTCAATATATATATATATATATACACACACATAGCGCTTGTGACGTAAAGGCCAGCTTCTCGATGGAAGTGCCCGTATTGCGAGGGTGCGCTGCTGGATCTCCCCAAGGGGTGGGGGGGGTTAGGACCTCCCCCCTTTCCCCGATCCGTCGTCGGGTACCCCCCCCCCTCCCCCCCTTCCCCGATCCGTGGTCGGGGACCCCCCCCCCCTCCCCCCTTTCCCCGACCCGTCGTCGGGCACCCCCCCCCCCCACCTCCCCCCCCCCTTTTCGCCACGCCGCCCCCTGACTCCGGAACCCGACCACCGCCACCCCTACCCTATAGTCCTCGCCCTAACCCAAGCCCCTAAGCTTAACCCCAACCACTAAACCCAGCCCCAAAGAGTACCACTACTCAGTACTCATTACCCACTATTGACTACTCGCTATTCGCTACTCACTTCCCACTACCCCCTACTCACGACTCACTACTCACTATCCACTACCCACTACCCACCACCCACTACTCGCTACTCACTACTCCCTACTCACTACTTCCTCCTCCCTACTCACTACTCACTACCCACTGCTCACTACCCACTACTCAATACTCACTACTCCCTAAGCACTACGCACTACTCGCTACTCGCTAATCACTACTCATTACTCACTACCCACTATCCACTACTCACTAGTAACTAGTCATTGCCCACAAATCACTACTCACTACCCACTACTCGCTACTCACTACTCCCTACACAATACTGACTTCACAGTACTCAGTACTCACTACTCACTACCCCCATACTCGCTATTCAATACTCACTACTCACTCCCCGATACTCACTAATCACTACTCACTACTTACTACTCCCTACTCTCTAGTCACTAGTCACAACTCATTAGTCACTAGTCACTACTCACTACCCACTACCACGACTCACCAATCGCTACTCACTACCCACCATTCGCTACCCACTTCTTACTACTCACTGCTCACTACTCCCTACGCCCTACTCACTACTCACTACTCGCTACTCGCTATTCGCTATTCGCTATTCGCTAATAAATACTGACTACTCTCTACTCACTACTCACTACTCACTACGCCATACTCGCTCCTCACTACTCACTACTCCCTACTCGTTACTCACTACTCACTACCCTTTGCCACGACCCACTACTTTCTATTCATCACTACTCACTACGCACTACGTACTACTCAATACTCACTACCCGCTATTCGCTATTCACTACTCACTACTCACTACTGCTCAGTACTCACTACGCACTACCCACTACTCACTATTCATTAATCACCACTCGCCACCCACTACTCACTACGCACTAACTCACTACCCACTACTCATCACTCCCTACTCCCTAATCAGTACTCGCTACTCGCTAACTACTCACTACTCGCCACTCACCACTCACTTATCAGTATGCACTACTTACTATTCACTACTCACTACTCCCTACTCCCTACTCGCTGAGTATTCATTACGCACTAACTCACTACTCACAACTCCCTACTCCCAACTCCCTACAAGGGGGGGGGGTCCGAACCCCCTTTCTCCCTTTCCAACGCCAAGGGGGGGAGGGGGGGGGGGTCCGGAACCCCCCCCTTCAAAGGAAGGGGTGGGGGGTCGGGAACCTCCGCCCCTTTAAGAGGGGAGGGGGGGCGGGTCGGGACCCCCCCCTTGAAGGGGGGGGGGGGGGGGTTCTGGACCCCCCCCTCCCCTTTAGTGTATTCAGGGAGAGCCACTGGCGCACTTTCCCGTATTGCACCAGACCCAATGAACTCATTTAACACAGTCGAGCGCCAAAATGCATGCGTGGCATCTTCTCCACACATGTCATGAATGTTTGACGATGTGTTGCCGAGAGTGAATAACGTAATGGCGAGTGTCGGCTTACACAACACAAATTTAAGTCATCTGGCAGGGTACACAATTATGATTGTCTGCGCCGCCATATTTTGCAAGTCAGCAACACGCGTCCGCCAACCGGCGCGTGTGCCAAGGCTATAAACGTGAATGAGTAAATTATTCGCACGGCTTTATAATTTGTATTTGCTCCGCTGCTGACGCTGCAGCACAACGCGCTAACGAGCTCTAAATTTACATGTTTTCGTTTCCCTTTGTTTTCTTGCCCCCCCTTCCCATCGAAAACACAAGCAATAAGAATTAATGATGAGGCCGGCGCGACGCCAGTTCCGCAAAGCTAAAAAAAAGAGCGCATGATCATAATTTGTTCCCCGCGCGCTCGGGCGCATGGCTCCACTCATCGAAGGGCGCATTACGAAATAATGCGTTCCATTGCCGCTGTTACCATGCAAATGCTGACCGTGCGCCCGGGGCTACATTGGGGAGGGTGCGCGTTCGAGGCCCCCCGGAAAGCTATCTGAGATCAACCGGACATTGCAAATATTTTCAGCATTGACATATAAATGCACAAAAAACATGATGCACACCCGCCCGCACGCATATGTACACCCACCAGAAAAATACCATTGTATTAAGATTATTATGGAGTCGGCTTATATCGCTCGCATAAAGAATGTCAGACAAAATTGCTCCTCAATTTGGAGACATTGTATGTCTATGCCGATCTCGATATGGACGTTGCCAACCATGGAAAAACTAACTTCGGATATTTGAATGCACAAATGGAACACTGACGCAATGGAGCAAATATTATGACGCAGCGCGCCCACTAGAAGTTCCGAACCAGAATTTATGTATTGAATGTTGCAACGGTTTCGATTGCAAAATCGCGCACGTTTTTTTTACCAGCCATTTGCGGGACATATCACATTTACATACATTTGCCAAGATTAACCGAGTTCCATGGCGGGATCTCAGAGCCGAAACAAAACCCAACAAGCGCCAAAATTAGTCCCAAGTTTTCAGGATCTTTCAAGATACCCTCTAATCGCCGAACGCTCGGTCCATCGCGACTTGACGGTTTTCAGACCGCCCACGGGGCTTGCAAATTGGCCCAAGTAAGATTTTCCATCAGTTGTTGAAGGCCTTTTGTTTTCTGGCCCCTCCTGCTTCCCGACGCTCCAAAATGCCCAGGACGCCTCCAGCCCAAAAATCGTCCAAGAGGTTCCCAGAACAGCCCCAAAGGGCGCCAAGATGGCCCAAGACGCCTCCAACACGGCCTCACAAGTTCTCAGGATGGGTGCCCAGACGATGGATCCGAACCGATCTTTCGAGGCATCGGCCCCAAAAAGTTCCCACCAAGTTGCCAGACGATCCGGAAGAGGCCTCTTCGAAACCTCACTCTAGGATATCTCAAGAGGCTCACCTCGCCGTGACTCATCGCCGCGAACCCGTCGAACGCACCAGCCAATCGATTCTTCGAACATAATGCGTCAGTAATGGCCGAATGTCCGTCCAACCGGCGCTCTCGCCTCGGCGCGGGCAGCACACCACCAACGTCACCTACACGCCGTGGCCAGATTAAGAGCGAACCGTGAGGATGTCTCAGCAAAAACCGGCTTTTTTGGTTCAGGTGGGGGGCTGGACGACATGGGCGAATCAAACGCACGTTTGATCAAAGTCAAAATCGAAGCGATGTCCTGGAAGATTCGGCCAGTTTGATTGCCGCCAGTTTCCGTCGAACGCGTGCGGAGCAAGGGTCCGTCGGTGATAACGGATCATTGTGCAAGCATTTGCACGTCTCGTGGATGTTGCAGTGTTTATTCCCATATTCTACCTCGCGAATTCTTGTTATCCGTGTCGCGCCTCCGTCTATTCACTCTTTCCTTCTCCTCCTCCCTCCTTGTCCATCTCACGATCAGAATCATCGCGATGTGACAGGCATAACGATTGGGCAACACAAAGGGGTGCCGCCAGGGGATAGATCATTTACCGGTTCGTGCCTAGATTGTGGGGATGTCTCCAGCGGTTCGCTTGTGTCACGGATGTAGGAGCGTTTTTTTCAGGGCCGCATGGTGTTCGCGATGTCGCAACCAAAGTTGTTGGGCGCCACAATAAGGAGCGACCACGGGGTAGGACATTTGCTTGTTGGCGCCCAGCATTCGGGGATATCTCATGCGAGACGTTGGCTTTTAGTCCCGGCAGTCGCCGTGTGACTGGGGTGACCGTCGGATCGAGGATTTCGTTGTCGATATTTTTTGCTCGTAGATTTCAAACCCTTCAGGGCAGCCCAGCGTTGTCAAATTTTGCGCGGCGGTTGCACGACGACGGTGGGCGCACCGTAGAACTCTTCATGACAGCCCATCGTTGTCAAGATTTCTGTGGTGGTTGTAAGACGAGCGCGGCACATTCGTTATGATGTTCGCATGTGGTTGGCTAGAGGTAGGACTTGTGTAGGTCTTGGAAAGATCTTTGGTAAGCCTTGGCTAGGTCGTGGGCGGGCCTTCACTGGGCTCTGGGTAGGCCATGTATTAGCTCTTGAAAAGGCCGTCAAGTGGGCCTCAGGCAGGCATTGGATAGGCCGTCGGGCCGACCCTGGGCAGGCCTGGGGGTTCGTGGGCAGGCAGTGGGCAGTTGGCATTGGGTTTTGCTCCAGGTGGGCCTTGCTTGGACGCTCTGGGTCGTCTGGGCCTCGGGCAGGCGTAGAGTGCGAAGGGTGTGCCGAGATCGGGCCCATTGAGCCGTCTTGAAAGGTAGCTGTTTGTTCTACGTCTTGTCTCGCCGATCGACGCGGGCCCCCGCCCCCCTCTCCCCCCCAAAGACCAGATCTTGGTTGCTTGTAGCGGCTGCTTCAGGCGGGTGGATGAAGCATTGGGGCCCGCCCCCCGCCTCCCCCCCCGGTGGAGCAACACGAGCTGCTGCTGTGCGTGTGTGCGTGGTTTTCTCGAGGCGCACCTCTGCAAATGAAAAAAAGGGTATGTAGCCAGCTGAATTAGGATCATGCGGAATCCTTTTTAGAGCTGCGGCCAGCTGTATGTTTCATTGCGTCGGGTGGGGGGCACCTCCCTGGCGTCGACAACGAATCTATGTTGTCGCGCTGCATGCCGAGTGGAACACGTCCACCGCGCCCGCAACAGCTCTTCTGTCCCGTGGAATGTGCTTCCATTGGTTCGCCAAAACAGGGGTGGAAAGGAGAGGGAGTGAGAGGGCTTGCTGAGAGGATAATACAGGATGAACGTCGATTGGGGTTCATGGCATGCATCCATGGGCACATAAAGGGAGGGTAGAACATGCTGATTGATCATGATTGATAGAAGTCTTTCTGCGCTCCGATGCTGCAAGCCCTAGACTTAGAACCAAAGCGCGCGCGCAGCGCGCGCGTGGCTCTAGTTCTTCAAACATCGGAGACCTGAATCCGGAGGCCCCAGGGCCGCAGCACACCAGGGTCACCCAGAGTCACCTAAGGGTCCCCTCCCCTCCCGGGGCCTCCCCCGAGCCTCCCCGGAGCTTCCGCGGAGTCCCATTGGGACCCCCGGAGCTCCCAGCGAGTCTAAGACGGCCCAAGACAGCTTCCAAACGGCCCAAGGCGCCCCAAGACGGCTCCAAGAGGACACCCAAGACGGCCCAAAGAGGCGAAGACCGTACCGTACCATTCCTGCAGGAAACCGTACGTGTTTAGCATATTTGTGTTTTGTTTTACCACCGTCCAAGACGTCCCAAGAGGCCCTGGAGATCTCCGCAAGATGGCCCAAGAGGCGGGACTGAGGGTTGGCGACGGCGATGACGACGACGACGAAGACGACGACAACGTCTCACACACGACGAAGAGTCTGCTGATTTTCGCTCTTTGTTGAAATCTAACTTGCAGTCAAGTCTCTCAACTTCGCCAGTTGTCGATATGGGTGGCGGGTAACCGATTTGATCGATGCGCTGTTGTGATTTTGAAGAGGTGGTTTCTTTTGAAGACTTGGCTGCTGTTGTCGCTGTTTATCGGCGGTGAGCGAGGGGGGGAAGTGAGATCTCAGAAGTCTCGGAAGTTCCGAGGCTTTCGGAGAAGTTTCCTATGCCTTCCCCGAAGACAGATATCTCAGAAGCCGCGAGGGCTTCTGAGAGGTCCCACCGCCTTCTGAGAAGGCATTCTCCTTCTCAATTCCCCCCCTCGCTCGCCGCTGAATTTTGAAGAGGTGGTTTCTTCTGAAGACTTGGCTGCCGTTGTCGCTGTTTAGTTCTGTGGCTTAGGTTATACGAGAGCGTGCCCGGAGTGGTCTGCTCGGGCGTCGGAGAGTCGGACACGGGTATTTTTGGCGCCCAGATTTGCGGGACGTCCCCTGCGAACAGGTCGCTTTTGGTCGTTTTTGTTCGTCGTCGTCGTTGTCATCGTTTTTTTCGTCGCCGTCGTCTTTTCCGTCGGCTTTTTCGTTGTCTTTTTCGTCGTCGTCGTCCTCCCTCCCTCCCTCCCCTCCCTCCCTCCCTCCCCCCCTCCCTCTCCTCCCCTCCCTTCCCCTCCACTCTGTGTTTTCAGGCCGCGGCCATCGGTGAAGCGGTCATCACCTTTGGGCGCCACAGGGGGGAGGCGCCAAGGGGTACATCACGGGTGCGTTCGCGCCCAGATTGTGGGGATATGTAAATTGAAATGTTTGGTTTGGGAGTGTCGACGCGTCTCTCTTTAGGGCCGCGCAGTCGCCGCGACGACGTTAGTAGACATACGATTTGGGCACTACAAGAGTAAGCCGCCAGGGGCAGGAGATTTGCGCGTGAGTGCCCCGATAGCAGTGATATATGTATATATATATATATATATATATATATATATATATATATATATATATAATATATGTATATATAGATATATATATATATATATATTATATATATATCACGCGACGCGCTGGCTGTTGAAAGGTTATCGTGTCTCTGCCCAGGGTTGCGTGAGATTTGCAATGTGATGGTGTGTAGGACACTTACCCAGTTTTGCAGTTTCTTGAATACCCGTTTTTTTTCTGGACGGTCGTAGAAAAGCATCGCAAGGAAATTACGCGTTACTTGGTCAATGAAAAGCAGCGCGGGCGAGGAGGAGCAGGAGAACGAGGAGAAGGAGGAGGAAAAGGAGGATAAGTTCACCGATGCGCATGCATAGTGATCTCTCGCGTCGAATTTTCCTTGCCGTCGCTTGTCCAACACGTCATTTCTAAAAGGCTCTTCTATCTCCGCGGACACTTGGCTTGTGCAGCCCATGACTCTTATACTGTGTGGTTCATCCGCCTTTCTATGGTGCCGCGCGGATTTGGCTGACAATTTTGGTTTCGGGGCGCGTTGCAATAAACAACGCTTCGTTCGCCAGACCTCGTTTGCGGCAGGTTGGTTTATGATGCGTTCCAGGCACATTTGTTTCGCATTGTGCTGCAACCGCGCACTGATGCGTTGCAGCGCGTTCCTCCCCTCTCCCTCCTCGCGCCCTTTTTTTCTGCCCCGCCACCCCCCGCTCATTGTCGGCAGATGCGCGTGGGATGGCGTCCCCTTTTTCTGTTTCCCCTCCGCCGAAGCGTCCCGAGCCCAGTTCGGATAAATCCGAGCCAGATTGTTGTTGACTGGGGCGGGAGGCTTGACATTGCACCCCTGCCTTGCGGGGGGTGGTGTATTTTTGTTAGTTTAGTTCTTCTTGTTGGTTCGTTCATTCCTTTTCCTCCCTCTTCACCAACCCTGAATGGATACACGCATTGCCCGCTGCTTTGGCGCCAAAGTAGCAAAGAACTCGCAAACGACAGCGCCGAGACTTTTGGCTGCGTGGTTGGGCGGTCAGTCGCCTTGGTCTTTGTCCCCGTTGCTGTCGAGCAATACAAATACAATTGCAAGGTGCACTCTTTCTCCTTCAACCTTCGCGCTCTCATTACGTGTTTGATTGGGTGCTTGGTTGGTCGGTGCAGCTTTCGCGCGAATGTTTGGCAGCGGGGGTGGTTTCCCCGAGTGGGTGCACGACGTGATGTTCGTTGGGCTCAAAGTGTTTACCAGTCTTGTGGTGTTCGCGGGTCGCTCATTTTTTGCTGCTTCGGCAACACGAGCAGCCACTCTTGCGACAACATCACTGTGCCCTCCGCGGATCCCGCGCGCCTCCGTCACCGTGCCCCGGGCTCTTGCGACAACGTCACACGCGCGCAAGTCAGGATTTGACGTGTGCAATCTGTCACTTTTCCCGATTGATTTCCTATATTGTTTTTTTGTATTCTTCAATTGTTGTCGCTTCGCGAATCCCCACCAGCCCATCCAGAAACGATGCCCAGAGGAATTGCCTCGATCAGAGAAGTGGGCAGCACACAGAGGAAGCCATTATGAGACATCTTGGGATATCTTGAGCCATCTTGGAGGTCATTTTGGGCTCTCCCAGACGCTCTTGGAGTCATCTTAATCCGTGCCCCCCCCCAAGAGGCCTCCATGTGGCTAAAACCTGTGTAGAATCAATGATTAGGCATTCTCGCCGAGGCCTCTTGGAGCATCTTGGGTGCATCTGGGGGGGCTCTTGGGGCCTCTTGGGGGTCTCTTGGGGGCCTCCGGGGGGCCTCTTGGGGGCCTCTTGGGGCCATTTTGGGGCCATCTTGGGACCTCTTGGGGCTTCCTGGGCGCTTCTTGGGGCCATCTTGGAGGGAGTCGATCAAACAAGAGGGGGGGGTGAATTAGCGCCCCCCCTCGGAAGCCCCTAAAATCGCCTCTTGGACCCCTCTTGGAACGCTCTTGGAGTGCTCTTGGGCGCTCTTGGGGCCGTCTTGGGGCTCTTTTGGGGCTCTCTTGGGGCCCTCTTGGGCCATCTTGGAGCCATCTCCAGGCCTCGGATGGCCATCGGAAGCGAAAAGGCGAGAAAGCAAAAATCATTGATTTTCCTTAGGTTTTGGGACGATTTTGGCCTCTTCGGGGCCTCCTTGGGGAGCTGCTTGGCCACTTGGAGTTATCTTGGGGCCGTCTTTGGGCTTCTTGGAACCATCTTAGGAGCCATCTCGAGCGATCTTGCGCTATCTTGAGCCATCTTGGAGCTCATCTTGGGTTCTCTGAGGCGCTCTTGGAGCCGTCTTGGGCCATCTGGGACGCTCTAACTACCAGCGGCCCCCCCCGTCCAGGTCCAGGGGAGGGGGCCCAAGGGGGAAGAGGGAGGGGTGGAAGAGGATCTGTTCTAGACCACCTACGCCCAGAGGGCTGGTGGGATTTGTTGTTTGGATTCTCTTTTTTTTTGCGCGTGCTCTGTGCCGTTCTACCTTTCGTTGCCGCGCGAATTTAGATGGTTATTTGCGGTAGTCGGTCCGCCGGGGTACGTTTACGGCAGGATAGTCAATGTTGTGTTTGAAATGTATCCATCGGATGTTTTTCTATTTCGTTTGCAATCACGCGATGGTGTGTTGCCGCGCGATTTTTTTTTCCGCGGACCATTTTTTGTTGTTTTTGTCCCTCGCTCCGCTGCGATATCGGTTAATCTATTGAATTAAATGAGTGGGTGTTTGGTTGCACGGCGGATTTATTCGTTGATCGTTTTTTTTTCCGTTGTCTTATTCTATTATTTGCATAAGCCGTTACCGTTGTAATCACACGAAGTCGTATTCAATATTCCACGACGTATCTTTTGTAACGAATCCGCATTCCACTTTCCTGTCTTTCCTTGCTTGATATTTTCACGTACGTGCGTTTGGCAGGTCAAATGGTATTTTCACGCGCTGACATTTGAATTCGTTTGCAACCAAATCATACACCAGTCATTCGCGCAATTTTCGCACGTAGCCATGTAATGTATATTGTGTGAATGTTGCCGAGATTTAGCAAAGGCAACGATGCGGTGCTTCAAGGACGTGCGCTTGGGGAATGACCATTTGGTAGAACATATACATTTGGGTTTTTTTGGTTTTTTTTAAAAAAAAATCCCTTGCTCCTGGCACGTATTTGAGCGTGTTCGCCATTTCGTACACGCATTTGGTATGTTTTGTCATTTGTTCCATGCGTTTAGCGCGTTATGCCATTCATTCAATGCGGTTGGCGCTTCATCGCTCGTTGCACGCGTTTGGCGTATTTTGGTGCATTTTGTTTTGCCAAGGTTCCGTATATTCTTAGCACCCTGACAGACAATGGCCAGGGGGTCCGGTACATGTCCGTTATTGATTGTCCGGGGCATGATATCTGGCAGATATAAAACAAAACCATTTACAATTCAATGTAAAAATATGAAAAACTATCCATTAACACAATGTTCGCCAAATTTACTTACAACGAAAAATTGATGACCTTCAAGCGCACACCTTTTTGCACCAATTCGGCGAATATATTATGATGAGAAATATTGTTTTAAAAACGGAATAAAGAAAAACAGAGAAAACGAAAGTGGGTATTTCACAAGATTTGACATTTTTCTATTTTTTTTTATTTTTATTTTTTATTAATATATACATATATATATATATATAGTATAAATATATAATGTATATGTGATATGGTAATATTTATATAGATATATATATATATAATATATAATATATATATATATATTATATATATATATATATATAAGTGAAATAGTATCAATCACAAACGATCGGGACATAACATTTTTATTGCTACATTTGCTTTGCGTTCGTTTTGCCACGTATGCACCATGAATGTTCGTCGACGGCGCATACCCCTTGTATTACAAGCCTACCAAACTGACGCAGGCCGGGATCAAGCTTTCTGATATCAAAAGTGCTATGCTGACCTGCCAAATCAAGAAGAAATTGATGACGCGGAAGGTGTCTTCGCAAAACCCACTGTATGATCTAATCTTGACAAAAATCATGCAACAGCAATCCTTAGCATTCCTCTTGCGCCATTGCTGGCGTTGTTTGCTCAATAAATGTTGTGGAAACTTTCCCATCATAATTCATTTTTTCGGTACTTGCACGCGGCCACAGCAGGCGTTATTCACGAGATGATGCTGTTTATAAATACGCGGTACTTCCACAAACAATTATTTTTTTGCCGCAAGCTAAGTCATTGGAAGACCACCGGTATACCAACGACATAGAACCATCACGATCCGACCTCGTTTTCCTCTCGTCATTGAACTCAAACACCTCAGCAACCAAACCAAACGTCCATGAACGCCCGGAAGTTCAGCGCCTGCTTCCAAACAAAAGCACAAGTCCTCCTTCACTTCATTTTCCTGAATGTTTCGGCCAACTATTTTTTCCTGTCGATGCCGTTCATATCGTGTTATCTGCGTACACAGACAAATACCGAAGCGGTACGGGTGTTCGCACATATGTACCCAAACTTATTGAAACACATCATTTGCAAGGATAGAAATTAAAACAAACCGCAACGAATGGTACCGAAACAAACGTGTTGCAAACATAGAAACAAATGTTTGAAACTACCGGATCGGACATTGTCAACCAAAACGGATGCTCGCAAATACTGTGTCGATAACACTGTCCCCATATTCATCCCCATCCCACGGGATTCGCACGAGACTCGCATTTGGCATCCTGTGCCATCCTGATTCGAAAAACAAGGCACTCGCACAAGGACGTTCGAGTGAAATCTACATGCGGTGCGAACTGCCTGCTGCCTACCTTGCAGAATTGAACCGCTGGTTGTCCCAAGAATCCGTAAGGCAATTTCTTGAGACAAATGTTGCAACACCTGGTTTTTCAAATGTTTTTGGGACTTCAGTTTGAAATCCTTAGATAATCACGGTGACGACGCGCGCATGCACATTCCGGGATTATTGCGACAACGCGCGTCGGAACAATCCCACCAGCCCTCTGGGCGTAGGTGGTCTAGAACAGATCCTCTTCCACCCCTCCCTCTTCCCCCTTGGGGAGGGGTTTACCCCTCCCCCTACCCCCTCCCCTGGACCTGGACGGGGGGGGCCGCGGGTAGTTAGAGCGTCCAAGATGGCCCAAGACGGCTCCAAGAGCGCCTCAGAGAACCCAAGATGAGCTCCAAGATGGCTCAAGATAGCGCAAGATCGCTCACGATGGCTCCTAAGATGGTTCCAAGAAGCCCAAAGACGGCCCCAAGATAACTCCAAGTGGCCAAACAGCTCCCCAAGGAGGCCCCGAAGAGGCCAAAATCGTCCCAAAACCTAAGGAAAATCAATGATTTTTGCTTTCTCGCCTTTTCGCTTCCGATGGCCATCCGAGGCCTGGAGATGGTTCCAAGATGGCCCAAGAGGGCCCCAAGAGAGCCCCAAAAGAGCCCCAAGACGGCCCCAAGAGCGCCCAAGAGCACTCCAAGAGCGTTCCAAGAGGGGTCCAAGAGGCGATTTTAGGGGCTTCCGAGGGGGGGCGCTAATTCACCCCCCCCTCTTGTTTGATCGATCTCCTCCAAGATGGCCCCAAGAAGCGCCCAGGAAGCCCCAAGAGGTCCCAAGATGGCCCCAAAATGGCCCCAAGAGGCCCCCAAGAGGCCCCCCGGAGGCCCCCAAGAGACCCCCAAGAGGCCCCAAGAGCCCCCCCAGATGCACCCAAGATGCTCCAAGAGGCCTCGGCGAGAATGCCTAATCATTGATTCTACACAGGTTTTAGCCACATGGAGGCCTCTTGGGGGGGGGCACGGATTAAGATGACTCCAAGAGCGTCTGGGAGAGCCCAAAATGACCTCCAAGATGGCTCAAGATATCCCAAGATGTCTCATAATGGCTTCCTCTGTGTGCTGCCCACTTCTCTGATCGAGGCAATTCCTCTGGGCATCGTTTCTGGATGGGCTGGTGGGGATTCGCGAAGCGACAACAATTTCGCCATGCGCTCGCTCCTTTTAGTAGAATTAATTTTAATTGAACAACCCTCAGAATTCGCAGGAGCGCGGGTGCAATTTTTTTGAACACCTTTTTTGCGAAAGTTTGTTATCTAAGAAAAAAGCTCGTGACTCTCGATTATGAAATTCTTACGACACTGCAACTTTGAATGATCCCCGCATGCGCGCGCGACGAGGCGCGCGTGCACTTCGCCCCATCTGTTGCAAGCTCAACACCGATAGCTTGGATGAGCGTGCGCGCATAATTATGCTGCAAAGGATGAGGACTCGCGACCCCCCCGCCCAGACCCCTGGGATGGGAAGGGGGGGTGCCCTTCCCCGAATGGAGAAAACTGTTTTGGAAGAGGAGAAAACAAAACATCGGGCCCGAAGAGCTGGTATAATATACATTCGATTCTGGCCCATCGTCCGTTTAAATATGAACTCGTACCATCCCAGGCAGGCGGGGAATCAGTCTTCAAAAAACCTTTTCTCACACAGCATGGCTCCATGAGGGCATCCGATGCTCCAAGATGGCCCCCAAGAGGGCTCCAGATAACGCAAGATCGCTCAAGATGACTTCCGCCATACCTCCAAAACGTTTTTGAAGCGTCAAGGTGGCCCCAAGATGGTCCAAAAGAGAGCTCCAAGAAGGGCCCGCCCCCAAGACCGCTCAATAACGCCCCAAGAGGAGCCAAGAGCGCCCCACATGCTATTTTGATGGCCCAGAAGTGGGGACTGAACGTTGAACGAGCCGCGTTCTGTGGTCGCTCGGAGGGGGGTTTGGAAACGGACCCCCCCCCCCGGATGGAGGAGGGTAGTTTCGACCCCCCCCTCTCCCCGTGACGGCGGGGGGGGTTCAAACCTCCACGCATCCCCCCTGTTTTTCCTCTCTCCCTTTCCTCGGGCCGGCGCCTGCGTCGGCGGCGGCCGGCGGCGGCGGCGGGGGCGACGACTTTCTTTTCTGGGCCGGCGCTGGCGCCTGCGGCGGCGGCGGAGGGTGTCGACGGTCGTGGCGGTGGTGGTGATGGTGCTGGTAATGGTGTGGTGTTTGTTTTTGTGGTGGTGGATGGTGGTGGTGGTGGTGGTGGTCGTGGTGGGTTGTGGTGGTGCTGGTGGTGGTGGCTGTTTTTTTTTTGGCGGCGGTCGCGCGGCAAAAGTTCGCGGTGATGGTGGTAGTTGTGGTGGTGGTGGTGGGTTGCGGCGGCGGTGGTGGTGGTGTTTGTGGTGGTGGTGGTGGTAATGTGGTTTGTGGTGGTGGTGGCGGTGTGGCCTTCGGCTCTTCCCGCTACCGTGCTGTGGCTTTTGGTAAGAGTCCAATGGATGCCTCTTGAAGTCTCGTCAGAAGGGTTTCGGCGGCGTCTGAGGAGCATGTGTGAAGCCTCGTGGACCTTCCTAAGGGCCTCTTGGTGGTTTCTGGGGGGCGAGGGCTCGATATGGCGATTTGTGTGTTCCCTCTGTGGCCTCTGGGCCCTCTCTGGTAATCGTCGCTGCGTCCCCGCCGTCGGCGCTGCTGGCCGCCGCCAGCGCCGGCGCCGGCGCGGGGGGAGGCGGCGCGGGGGGAAGAGTTTTGGACCCACCCCTTCTGGGCCCCAACTGGTCATCGTCGCTGCGTCCCCGCCGTCGGCGCTGCTGGCGGCCGCCAGCCGGCGCTGGGAGGGGAGAGGGTTTGGACCTCCCCCCTGGGGGAGAGAAGTGGGGGGGTTCGGGGGGAGGGGGTCTCCCTGGTTCTGATCGGCGACGCTGAGTGTTGGGGGGGGCCCCCCCAGTTCGAAACGCGCCGCCGAATGTTCCCAAGGCAAACGCCCGTGAAACGCGCTCTCTCGAACGTTACGACCCTCTTCTTTTTTCACCAGCGCCCTCCACGACAGCCCCAAGAGGCCGTCCAAGACTCACAGGAGGCCCCCAAGAAAGCCCCGAAAGAGCTCCAACAGGGCCCCAAGAGGGCTCCAAGAGCGCCCCGAGACCCCCCCAATAGAGCTCCAAGGGGACTTCAAGACCCCTTGAAGAGCCTTACGAGGGTGTCCCAAGATGGCGCAAAACTGTTTCACTCGATGTGCCTCTTCGTCCCTTGTCCCGTCAGCTCTCAAGGTCCGGTCTTTGAAATGGGCTGGTGGGGATACGCGAAGCGTGAAGAATTGCAAGACGAAGAGGTGCACCATTAAGTCAACCAAGGGGGTCGATCCTATTGTTTTTTGTTGAGAAAGGAAAAGACAGGAGAACTCTCTTGTGGAACTCGCAGTTGTTAGCTCCATCGCCCGGGCAGTCCTCCGACCCACCCACCCACAATGTGTTTTGCAAAACACCTGCGGCGGCGATTGCGATGAGTGCTTGGTGTTGGTTGGTGCATCTCTGCGGCCGCACTAACCCGCGCATGCTCGCGCGCGCCTAGTTTGGCGCGGCCAACGCGGCCGCGGTGGCGCTGACCTCTGGGCTCATCCCAGCGCGCACTTCAATGTGAGTCGGCCCTTTCGCGATATCGCGGGAACGCCGGCAACGGTAGACACGACTGGCAGACTTGTGACGATGACGACAAAGGCGACGGCGCACGGCCAATAACGGCGCCGATGCTGATCACGTTGACGACGATGACGGCGTTTTCGCGTCAGTGATGAGGGTTTTGGAAAGAGTTCGACATGCGCGCGCGGCCGATGCGCGAGTGTGGCATGGTATTATTTGACACGGATCGTGCCCCCCAGTACGCGCAAGGGTGTTCGAATAATGTCAACATGCGGCGCGGCATGCCTGTTTGGCCGAAGTTAATGGATGCTGAAAAGCAATGGTTCTTTTGACGAGTCGCAAGGGCGCCAGCGCATTGTTTCTGGGAGAACTCATGTTGCACAACAATGAGTTGTCATGCGTTTCTGGGGTGCCAGGTTTTGAAGTCCTTTCGAGACCTACGGGTTTTGAACGATTCCTGCGTGCGCGCGACGACGCGCGCGAGCGATTTGTAGAGTTTTTCTTTGTTGTTTTGCAAGAGGTTCTTGCGACAGCATGCAGGCAATGGCATTCGAACAATTTCGACGCGCGCGCAAAAGAGTCCTGTATGGCAGCATATTTATGACCGTCCGTTTGAAACGCGAAGGGTTTTCCCAAGCATTCGCGAGAGCGCGATCGCATACTGTTTTGAAAATCCTTGCTGTGAAATCATGCGTCTTCTGTCGGGCCACTCGATTTGAAACCCGTACAACACCAAAGGTTTTGAATTTTGTTCAGCGAATATGCGCGCGTAGTTTTCGCAGAGGATGAGGGGGGGGTCGTTGCAGGTTCGGCTGGCATCATACGAATTCATAGTTAGGGTGGGCGCTGGGGCAGAATCACACACGTAAATTGCAGCGCGACAAGGGGGGCGGTCAAGTTCGGGGAGGGGGGGGGTCCTAATACTTTTCCAATGCAGTTGGGGCGGCGACGGTGGCAGTGCAGCCGCCAGACCGTAGGCTGTCGCGTCCGACTCCTCTTGCGAAGTGTCGTGCAATGATTCGTTTTCTGGTGGATTGCAAGGGGGTTCTCGTTGCGGCGACCTTGCAGAATAATCCCGCCAGCCCTCTGGGCGCAGGTGGTTTATGTCGGCTCCTTTTCCGGTCCCCTTTCGCCCCCTTCGGGGGGGTGGGGGGGCCCTCCCCTCCCGCCCCCTCCCCCGGACCTGGGCATACGCACCTCTCCGTGGGAGTAGAGCTCAGAGGCGATGAATTGAAGGCCGCGCCGCGCCCGTGATTTCTTTGGCCGTTTCGCCAGGGACATCCTAGAAATTCTGAAACTCGGTGGCACCCCTCACGCAAATCGTGACGTCAAGGTCCAAAAACACATGGGAATTTCAGCATTCTAACATAAAACCTTCAAAACAATTATTCTGGCAAAGTAACCTGACAGCGATGTGTATAAGCATATCTGGAAGCATTCCCCTTAAGATTCAGGTGAGAATCCAGTTGTAGAATTCTGCTGTTCTCGCAGTCGCAGTCGCATTCGCAATGGCAGTCGCAGTGGCAACGGCCTTGGGATCCAATGGAATCCTAGGGATTCCTAGGGATTCCTAAGGCATCCTAAGGCATCCTTAGGAATCCATAGGAATCCTTAGGAAACCTTAGGAATCCTGATTCCTAGGGATTCCTAAGAATTCCTAAGGATTCCTACCTGAGCCTGCCTCGGCCTCAGCCTCAGCCTGCCTCAGCCTCAGCCTGCCTCAGCCTCAGCCTGTCTCAGCCTCAGCCTGCCTCAGCATCAGCCTCAGCCTCAGCCTCAGCCTGCCTCGGCTTGCCTCGGCCTCAGCCTCAGCCTGCCTCGGCCTCAGCCTCAGACTCAGCCTCGCCTCAGCCTCAGCCTCAGCCTGCCTCAGCCTCAGCCTGCATCAGCCTCAGCCTCAGCCTCAGCCTCAGCCTGCCTCGCCTCAGCATCAGCCTGCCTCAGCCTCAGCCTCAGCCTGCCTCAGCCTCAGCCTCAGCCTCAGCCTGCCTTCAGCCTCAGCCTCAGGCCTTCAGCCTCGGCCTCAGCCTCAGCCTGCCTCAGCCTCAGCCTGCAGCCTGCCTCAGCCTCAGCCTGCAGCCAGCCTGCCTCAGCCTCAGCCTCAGCCTGCAGCCTCAGCCTCAGCCTCAGCCTCAGCCTGCAGCCTCGCCTCAGCCTCAGCCTCAGCCTGCAGCCTCAGCCTCAGCCTCAGCCTCAGCCTCAGCCTGCCTCAGCCTCAGTCTCAGCCTGCCTCAGCCTCAGCCTGCCTCAGCCTCAGCCTCAGCCTGCCTCGGCCTCAGCCTGCGTCAGCCTCAGCCTCAGCCTGCCTCAGCCTCAGCCTTAGCCTGCCTCGGCGTGCCTCAGCCTCAGCCTCAGCCTGCCTCGGCCTCAGCTTGCCTCGGCCTCAGCCTGCCGCAGCTCGGGCATTCAAAATATGGCACAGGACTGGTGTTCTGAGTGGGAAGACGAAGAACACGAAGTGGCCCACAGTTGGCCAATTAAAATATGGTACAGGAGTAGTGTTCTGGGAACACGAAGAACACGAAGTGGCCTATAATTGGCTCCGGGCATTCAAAATGTGGCCTGGGAATGGTGTTCTGGGAACACGAAGAACACGAAGTGGCCTACAGTTGGCTCCAAGCATTCAAAATGTGGCCTGGGAATGGTGTTCTGGGAAGACGAAGATCACGAAGTGGCCTACAGTTGGCTCCGGGCGTTCAAAATGTGGCCTCGGAATGGTGTTCTGGGAAGACGAAGAACACGAAGTGGCCTACAGTTGGCTCCGGGCATTCAAAATGTGGCCTGGGAATAGTGTTCTGGGAATGGATTCCTAAGGATTCCTAAGAATTCCTACGGATTCCTGGGGCTGCCGGATTCTGCCGGATCCCGCGTCCGGATCTCACCCAGACCCCCCTGGGGAGTCAAGATGCTCTCTTTTGACCCCACTAGAACGTATCAGTCTCGGCTGTTAGGTAACAGTGTTATTTCAATGATTTTGACTCCGATTCTCAAAGAATGGCGGTTTCGCCTGAGACATCCTCCGAAAATCGAGCCCAGACCCCGCCTCGGAGCCTCCTGGAGCTTCCTGGAACCTCCTGGGGCCTCCTTGGGCCTGCGGTCTCTTGGTCGGGCCTCCTGGAGCCTCTTGCGGCCTCCATGGACATCCTCGCAACTTCGAGCCCAGACGTACTCTCCCTCGGCCTCCTGGAGCCTCTTGCGGCCTCCTGGTCGGGCCTCCTGAGGCCTCCATGGACATCCTCGCAACCTCGATCCCAAACGACCCCTCCTGGGGCCTCCTGGAATATGTTCCGGCATCCTGGTCGGGCCTCCTGAGGATTCCTGGGGGCCAGTGGTACACACATCGCAAGGTGTGGCAGCCCCGCTTGCGCTCGAGTGCGACCCTGCTATTGCACTTCACTCTTAGCAGCTATCCTCCTCCTCCTCCTCCTCCTCTTCTCGTCCTCCTCTTTCCCTCCACATCTAGTGAAACAAATCGGCTGGTGGGAATCGTGCTTACACTTATCTTGTGAACCGCTTCGCTCATTTCGCCAGCCCATCTTGCATCACTGGTGCTCTATGTTCGTGTGCTTGTGGCGAGCGAGAGGGATGAGGAGGAGCAGAAGGAAGAGGGGAGGATGAGGATGAGGAGGAGGCCTCTCGATGGCTTCGAGGAAGGGGCCTTTCGATTGCTTCCTCGGGCAGTTCGGGGTCAAACGTCATCGTGGAAAACACGCCTCTTTGGGAGGCGGCGCGCGGGCTGCGCCCAGGGTGCTTTTCGCCCGGGCCTCGCAACGATGGGTTCCGGGATGCCCTGAGCTGAGGTGGTCAGACCACTTTCGCCTGAGACATCCTCGCAACGCCGACCTCGGAGAGGCATTGCCCTCGCCGATCCTCTTGCTCGATCCCCAATCCTTTGGGGGGGCCCTTCCTCGATCTTAGATTCTTCTGCGTTCACCTCCTGCCTCTTCCCCGTCTCTTAGGCACGCTCTGGCGGCGCCGCGCCAACTTCCCCTTCTCCATCTCCGATCCCGCCGTCATGGTGTCTTCCTGCCCCAAACGACTTTTCAGTTTTTTGTGTGAGCCTGGACACACACACATGCCACTTGTACTGTATCCGCCACAGTGTCGCTGGGAACGGAGTGGGCGTGTCCTCAGGTCTCTTGCCGAATCCATCAAGCGCTACTGACGAGTATTCAAGGAGCCCGGGACCCAACTTCTCAAATCTCCTGGGCCTTCCCGCGTGCCCTCTGGGGAGGAGGAGGAGGAGGAGGAGGAGGAGGAGGAGGAGGAGGAGGAGGAGGGGAGGAGGAGGAGGAGGCGGAGGAGGGGAGAGGAGGAGGAGGAGGAGGAGGAGGAGGAGGAGGAGGAGAGGGGGGGGGAGAAGGAGGAGGAGGAGGAGGAAGAGGAGGAGGAGGAGGAGGAGGAGGAGGAGGAGGAGGAGGAGGAGGAGGAGGAGGAGGAGGAGGAGGAGGAGGAACTCCCCCGCGTCTTCCTGCATGAGTTTCGGGCCACGAGAAGCGCCAGGACGGTCCAAGAGGGTTCCAAGAGGGCCCCGAGCCGCCGAACGATCGCTCCAAGACGCTCAAGATGGCTCCCCAGACGGCCCAAGAGGCCTCCAAGATGCCCCAAGGAGGCCTCCAAGAGGTCCCCCAATAGGCCAAAATCATAGATTTTCTTGGGTTTTTGAAGGATTTGGGGGCGTTTTCGCCTTTTCTGTTTCCGACGCAGAGGCCCCCATGACGGCCTAAGAGCGCCCCAAGACGGCCCAAAAGGAGGCCAAGACAGGCCCAAGAGAGCCCCAAGACGGCCCCGAGAGAGGGAACACGAACCGAACATCCGACCCTTCCGCCCCAAGAGGCTCCCAGGAGGCCCCAAGAGGCGCCCCAGAGGCCCCAAGAGGACCCCAAGAGACATCCAAGGGGCCCCAAGAGGCCTCCAAGAGGCCCAAACGGGGCACCACGACGCTCCAAAACGACCCCCAAGAGGCTTCAGAATTGCCTCCAAGAGGCCACCGAGAGGCTCCCACGACATCCCAGCGAACATCTAATGAACTTCGTATCCACAACCCAGGCACGGTGGCGGGATGGGCTGAATATCATTACATGTGTACACATAATTCTCTGACCTTACATTATGCAACATGCTGCTATGCTACATGGTATTGTAACACATTGCTATGTACTTAAACGAGGCTGCAATGTTATGTTCGACTCTGTCATAATATCCGCCGGCCCCCTTGTGGGGCCACCAGGCTGTAGGGCTAAGGTTCGCAGCTCCCTGTACCAGTTGCAGCTTCCAGTTTCCACTGTTACAAATCTGCTTCTTGCTGCTTGTTCCTTGTTGACTTCTTGCTGCTTACTGTTCCTTGTTGATGGACCGCGCGAGGGAAGGAGGCCCAAAAGGGGCATTTTTACCACGGCCGGTGGAACCACGCAGATCGGCGGGGTCAGGGTCCAAAAACACAAAGGATTTGCCACATTTCTTGAAACTCGGTGGCACCCCTCACGCAGATCGGCGGGGTCAGGGTGCAAAAACAAAAAAGATTTGCCACATTTCTGAAATTCGGTGACACCCCAAGCCGGGAGGCGCGGTACCGGCCAGATGTCAGGGGATGTGTGGGACCCCCGAATAGGAGTCCTACTTTTCTAAAGAAGGGAATTCTGGGAATTCCCTTCTTTAGAAAAGTGGCTGTCTTCTTCTGGGACCCCTCTCGGGCGCTTCTTGGGCTTCTCTTGGGCCGTCTTGGGGGCCGATTGGGCTGTCCTGCGTTTCTCCTGGGCCGTCTTGGAGATTTCTTGAGGGCCTCCTAAGCCGTTTTGGGGGGCCGCTTGGGCCGTCTTGGACGCGGTGACAGCCCAAGAAGCGAGCATGCGAAAAATATACTTTTTCCCCATAGGAATGGACGGATTTTAGTTTCTTGGGGCTCTCTTGGGGTGCCTCTTGGAGCATCTTGGGGTGCTTTGGGGGGCCTGCTTGGGGCCTCTTGGGGGCGTATCGGCGCCTCTTGGGATCTCAAAGGGGCCGAAAGCTCGGAATTCGAGAGTGGCTGTCTTTCTCTGGGACTCCTCTCGGGCGCGTGTTGGGGCTCTCTTGGGCCGTCTTGGGGGCCCATTGGGCCGTCCTGGGCTTCTCGTGGCCCGTCTTGGAGCTCTTTTGGGGGCCTCCTAGGCCGTCTTGGAAACCCCTTGGGCCGTCTTGGACGCGATGGCAGCCCAACAGGCGAACATACGACAAATATACGTTTTCCCATAGGAATGGGACGATTTTTGCTTCTTGGAGCTCTCTTGGGGTGCCTCTTGGAGCGTCTTGGGGTGCTTTTGGGAGCCTTCCGGGCGCTACTTGGGGGCTTCTCGGCGCCTCCTGGAGCCACTTGGGGTCGAAAGCTTGGAATTCGATAGTGGCTTTCCTCGTCTCGGGCCCTCTCGGGCCCGTCTTGGGGACTCTCTTGGGCCGTCTTGGGCCCTTCGTGGGCCGTCCTGGAGCTCTCTGGGGCTGTATTGGGGCCCTCTGGGGCGCGTCCTCGGCCGGACCGACAGCGAAAACAAGCAATATATTACAAATATATGTTTTACGAAGGGAATGGGGCTATTTTGGCCCCTTGGGGCTCTCTTTGGGGCCCTATTGGGGGTCGCTTGGGGTGTCTTGGGGGCTTCTGCAGCCGCCTTGGAGGCCATGTTGGGCGTCTGGGAGCGACCTTCGGGCGTCTCGGGTCTGTTCTGGAGCCTCTTGGGGCTTCCTTGGCGCCTTCTGGCGGTCTTCTGTGAGGCCCTGGGGCTCCCCGAGGGCCCCGGAGCCCACATTTGTGGTAGCGGCGCCGGCCCCGGGCGCCCGGACCCGGTGCGCCGTTCTATGTATATATACGTATATGCATACGTTTATACGAATACACACGTATATATGTACTTCTACATATACTTATACATAGGTACATACAAGTATTCGCATGCATTAGGTAACTGTATAGGTATGCGTACATGTAGACATGTGCATGTTTATACACGGTGTCTCTTACTTGCCATCCCCCTCCTCCCCCTCTCTCTTCTGCCTCCTCGCCCTCGTCTTCCTCCTCGTTCTCTTCCCCCTCCCTCCCTCCGCGTCGCTATCGGGTGGAGAAGAACTTTGGGAACGACGAGCAGACGGGACACACCCGCATCCCAATGGTAGCGTCCCGACCGCGCCATACCGCGCCTGCGTTCGAAGCGCGATCGAGCAACCATATTCAACCTTCTGCTGCTGCCCCTGATGCTGCTGTTCCTAAACATCGTCATCCTTCTCCTGCTCACTCACTCCCCCTCCTCCGCCTCCTCCTTCCTCCCATTTCGTCGTCTCCCTCCTTCCTGCTCCCTTCTGTGTGCATTCTTACCTACGCAGCCAGAGATACCTGCGGGAAGCTGAGCAAAGAGGTCCATCCGTACATGTTCCTTCGGTTCGGCCTGACAACAAAAACCACCCCCTTGCAGCAGAAACGCCACCGCCTGGTGAGATTGATCGGCATATGATCGTCCTCACCAACATGTTCTAAAACATAACCTGGCAACACATTCGTACTTCTCATCCTGCTTCGCCTCTTTCCGTTGTCCACTCATTTTTTTTTGTTGCTCTCTCTCTCTCTCTCCCTCTCCCTCTCCTTCCCTCCCTCCATCTCTCTCTGTTCTCTCTCTGTCCCTCTCTCTCTACCTCTCGCTCTGTCTCTCTCTGTCTGTATCTCTCTCTCTCTGTTCCCTCTCTCTCTCTCCCTCTCTCCATGTATACGTGTACAAGCATCAATGTCTCTCTCTCTCTCTCTCCCCCCCTCTCTCTCTCTCTCCTCATGTGTGTTTTATCATTTCCACACACGTGCACGCCTACATCATGACATCACCGAACCCGCCCGAGGTCGAGACCTGTTTCTCCGCTGTTAGCACGCGCGGACACGAGCCAAAATGCCTAGCATGTCTGTCTAGGTGGAGGTGGCTCGCCGTGCACACTGAATGCGCGCGCGCTGCGAAATGTCGCCGCACTGGCAATGCGAGAGGGGCAGGGGGGGAGAGACCGAGGACGACAGTGATATATATATACATATATATATATAAGAGAGAGAGAGAGAGGGAGTGCGAAGACGACGATGACTACACATGTGATGAATCTGCTTCGAGACCCTGTCACCAAAATAGCGCACAGCCATGTAGACCAGCCTCCAACCACAACCTTCAACGGGCTCCCGTCTAAGAGCAAGGCCCTCGCAACACTTACACACGTGCTCGTTTCGCATTGTAGATTACAAACTAATGCAAACGGCTTCTACCCCGTGACTAAGGCCTGGCCATCGCTCGGACGTCCACTCCTTGTGTTTCTGTCTGTTTCGTGCGTGGGTTTTTCGCCAAATGATCAAGGAGGCTCCTCGATGGTCCTCGCCGAAGGAAAAATGCACACGTCCGAGCGATGCCAAGAGGCCTGCGTGGCCACGATGCCGAGGTGTGCATGCGAACCGAGGTGCGCGGAGCGAGCGCGCCCTCCGGCGGTACCGCGGCGAGACAAACAAACACAAAAAGCCCCGAGCGCGGAGAGCGCTCGCCGTCCTGATGACAACGGCGCGTAGCGAGTTTCAGAAGACGTGGAGTGACTTACACCCTGCGAAATGCTTAAGAAATCATGGTTTAAGAAATTCATAGTCTCAGAAATTGAATAAAACCCAGAACTTCTATCAAAAGCCCCGAGCGCGGCAAGCGCTCGCCGTCCTGATGACAACGGCGCGTAGCGAGTTTCTCGGGAGCGGCCAAGAGGGGGGTGTCCAAGAGGGGGGGGTGCAAATCATGACCGGCGGCACGTGCGCGGCCCAGCGGGGGGGCCAGGGACGTATTGAAACAAGAAGAGGCGCCATGAAATCTGAGGAAGAATCATGGCCCGCGCCATGATATCCACCCCCCCCTAGTCATCACCCCCCTCTTTTCCGCCCCCGAGTTTCAGAGGACGTGGAGTGACTTACTTTATGTCTTCGGCAGGGACTAGCGGGGTGAATTCACACCCGACGGCGGAGTAAGGCCTGCCGCGTGAAGAAGTGTGGTGCAAGTCTCGGTGCGATAATGAACATCTCATAACAACGTACGGTCAACCCTGTATAGTAAGGATGCACGGTAAGGATGCAAGGGCCTTGGAAGGCCATGTCGATACTTTTCGAGCGGGGCGCGCCCAACGAAAGTGGCCAAGGATGGACCGAGGAGGCAAGGATGCAAGGGTACCCTTGAGGTTACCCTTCCCTACTACGCGGGTTGACAATACGAATCTGGGTGTGGGCCGAAATCTACTCCGCCGCCGCCGGCCCGCATGCTCTGGGATTCCACGGAGGGAAGGGGGCCCCGCGCCTGCTGGGATGGCCAAAGCTTTGGGAACGCCATTGCAATTCGGCACACATCGCTAGCACGAAACGGGCAGAAACATGAAGCAAGAGGGCGCTGAAAACAGGTTGGGTTCCCGCAAGTCCCGGAAGATGAACAAATCGGGAAAACCACTCGAAAGGAAAAGCAGCTCGATCCTCAAAGCAGGAAGGATCAGGAAGGCGCCTCAAGTATAGGCTGGGATCTGGGAATCCAGCACATACATTTCTGTTCAGCGAGCACTTGACTTTTCTGACGTCTCCTCGCTGGACCCTGGGTTTCTTAACAAGCTGGAGGGGTACCCCCCCGACCGGGGTCAACCTCGCCTCGTCGTCGCGCCGCGACGAGGGGTCGGAGCGCCTTCGGCGCGAGGTGGCCGCCCGCGACGGGGGTCGATGTGGGGCTGTCAGCAGGGGTGACGCCTCCCCCCCCGACGCTTACTAAGAAACTTGGAGCATTTGTCATGGAGCTCTCATTGGCAAGTCGAATAGTATTGGATCACACACAGCATGCAACAGAAACCTTCGGATGTCCGCGTGGAAATATGATTGGATTGGAGCCGGACCCCCCCTCCCCAGCGCGCGGGGCGCGCCAGGGGCGGCGCCAGAGGCGCCGCCAGGGGAGATTCAGCGCAGATTCGAGAGATCAGCGCGAACCTTCGAACGTTCACGCTTATGCCGATCCTGCTTCTTCTATTCCTCCCCCCTGCCTCTAGGAACAAGGAAAGGCGACGCCAACACCAAGAGGGCAAGGAGATGCGCGGAGGCAAGGGGGGTCTACCTGGTGGTGTGGTCCCCCCCCTCCCGTTCGAGACATCCCCAGTCTCTCGCTCGGGGAGGCATCGTGGACCTCCTCCCTGGAGGTGGGCCCCCTGATGGTGTTGGTATCGCTTCTCCTCCCTCCGATGCCTCCTTTGCCCCATGCCTCCGAGATCCCCCACCGTCCTCGACCACAGTCATGACCTTTTGCCTCTGGGCAGCGAGCAGGCCCCTCTTGGGCCTCAGTTGCGCCCAGATGGGCAAGAAACGCCAAGGGAAGGGGCTGAACCTAGACGGTGTTTTTCGTTTTCGCTTTGTTTTCGTTCTCCCTCGTGTTGCCTTCAATCCGCCTCTAACGCAAAACGAGGTCGAAACGAAAGCGGCCCACGAAGCCGCCAAAAACGCCGTTTAGGTCCACCCCTGCCAAAGGAGGAGGAGGAGGAGGAGGAGGAGGAGGCGGAGGAGGAGGAGGAGGAGGAGGAGGAGGAGGAGAAGGAGGAGGAGGAGGAGGGGGAGAGGAGGGGAGGAGGAGGGAGGAGGAGGGGGAGGAGGAGGAGGGGGAAAGACCACAGGGCCATCGAGCCCCCTTCACGAGCAGCTCGGCCCCCGTCCAGAAGTTTGACCGTGCGATCTCTGGCCGCGCTCGGCGTTGGGCCGCCGATGGCGAGTCCGCGCGCTCCTGGGCGGGGAGGGGGCCGTCAGACCCCTGTCGGCGATCGATGGGCGATTGGGGGTCGATGCATGGCCCCCCGAGCCTATCCCCCCTTCCTGTGGTTGCCCCTGAGAGAGAGAGAGAGAGAGAGAGAGAGAGACAGCAACCTCTGCAACTGCCCAAGCATCAGTGAGCCGCAGCGCCAGGAAGAGGAGGATTACGACGACGAGGAGGTGACTGAGGAGTGCGGCCGGGCCGTGCCACTCAACTTCGCGCATCGCGCCTCGCGCTGCGCGACGATTTTCGCGACCTCGCGCCGCCCCCTTGGAGAAGGGCAGCCGCTCTTGCCCACACTGGTCGCACCCTCTTCCGCTCCAAGTACCCCCCAGATCTCCCCTTCGAGGAGGGGGAGGAGGAGGAGGGGGAGGAGGAGGAGGGGGAGGAGGAGGAGGAGGAGGAGGAGGAGGAGGAGGAGGAGGGAGGAGGAGGAGGAGGAGGGGGCAAGCGCGCACTGCTCGCGCGGAGGAGGGGGGCCAGGAGAGGAGGACGGGCAAGTGGGCACCCGAGCAAAGTCGGGAAGTCCCACGAAAGGTTGGCCGCGGCACCCGCCGGGACCGGATACTCACCTCCTAATTCGCGGGCCCGCGAAGGCGTCCTTGCAGCAGTCGGGCGGCTGGTCGCTCCAGAGGAGCGGCCGGAGCTGGGCTGGGAGCAGAGGTGCCGTCGCAAACTTAGCTGCAGCGGCCGTGCGGCGCCGACGTGTCAGCCACTGGAACGAGCCGCACCTTCCATTCGTGGCCGAGCTCCCCAATTCATGAAACTGGCCGCAGCTCAGCTCTCGACGTCGGCGGGCTCCCGTCTTCCCCTCCCTGCCGCCTGGCCTCCCGTTGTGCCCTCGCCCGGTCCTGACAATCGTCGTGCAGAGAAGCTGGAGAGAGTAGAAGCTGGGAATTCCGTGAAAGTGGAAGCGGCCACAGCTAGTCAACCTCGCAAGGGCTGAAGCGAACCCGAAACAGCTGGGACGGGGGCCGCCGGTGCTGGAAAAGCTGGAGGGAAGCTGGCCAGGCATGGAAAGAGTGGAAGGGCTGGCCCCAGCCGCTTGTCCCAGCGTCCATGCCATATTTTTCGTGCCCCCGCACTTGCGTCTGCCCACCATGGCATTGCTCGCACCCGCACTTGTCCTTTGCCCTGTGCACGGACTGGCTCCGTCACAGTCGACCCCTGTCGACAGCCTCCCTCCTGGTCTCTTCCCTCTCCTCCTCCTCCTCCTCCTATACCTCCTTCTCCTCCTCATCGTCCTCCTCTCACCTCCTCCCTCGAAAAATAAGGGAGGTAGGGCCAGGACGGCGAGGTGGGGGCGATTTTTTTTGGCTTATACCCTGGCATGCCATTTGCCCCCACCCCCCCGCCCTACGACGCCCCTCAACACATACGAAGCAAGTCCCAATTGACATTCGACCTGCGCGGTCTCCAGAACTCCATCTGCAGCTCGCCAAAACGCCCCACTCCCCCCCACACGCGAACGAACCTGCCAGCACCCGGATAAGGACGTCCTTGCGGCAGGAGGCCCGACACAGCGGCCCGCGAGGGGGGTCGCGACGGGGGGACCAGGCCAGGGATGCAGTGCTCGGGATCTGGAGAAATGTTGGACAGGGATGGGGACGCCGGGCCGTGATCGAGCTGCAGACGAAGGGAGGGAGGGCGGCTTGGCATCGAGACAGAGAAGGCGGGGACGGAGCTGCGGCCGAGGGAAACATTGAGCAGCCCCCCCCCTTCCTCCTCCTCCTCCTCCTCCTCCTCCTCCTCCTCCTCATCCTCCTCCTCCTCCTCCTCCTCCTCCTCCTCCTCCTCCTCCTCCCCCCCCGCAATTCAACGTTGGCACGTGTGCGCATCACTGGTCCGACACTCAACGTCGGAAGATCCGAGCCCAATAGTGCATTCGGGGGGAGGGGGGGAACTCAAACCGAATATTCCTCTAACCCTACGTGCGTGCCCAAGAGCCTGCCCAACACCTACCTGCGGAGAAGGTCGGGAGGCTTCAGATATGACTGACAGCTCGTTCGTATTTTCTCCACGATCACCTGTGCCACCGACGCTTGCCGTCCAAAGAAGCGCTGTCACAGAGAATGCGCTCAAGAACAAATATTGCGCGTCAGAAGGCGGAGGAGGAGGAAGAGGAGGAAAAGAAGGAGGAGGAGGAGGAGGAGGAGGAGGAGGAGGAGGAGGAGGAGGAGGAGGAGGAGGAGGAGGAGGAGGAGGAGGAGGAAGAGGAGGAGGAAGAGGAGGGGAAGGAGGAGGAGAGGGAGGAGGAGGAGGGAGGAGGAGGAGGAGGAGGAGGAGGAGGAGGAGAGGAGGAGGAGGAAGAGGAGGAGGAGGAGGAGGGGGAGGAGGAGGAGGACGGAAAGGAGGAGGAGGAGCGGGTGAGGAGGAGGAGGAGAAGGAAAGAAGGAGGAGGAGGAGGAAGGAAAAGGAGGAGGAGAGGAGGGAAGGAGGAGGAGGAGGAGGAGGAGGGGGAGGGGGGGGGGGGAAGTTCAAACCATATACCACGCGTGAGCGCTGCTTAATTGCTTCTGACACCCCGAGGACCGCGGCACCTGCGGCGAAAAAAGCACCCGCCTCGACCGCCCGCCTCCCGCCCGCATCCCCGGTTCGTGGAGCAGCATGCGCGGCACGGCGCAGGCGGCATGCGCCAGGGCACGCCGACCCGCCACAGCTGGGGAAGACCTCCTCCTCTCCTTTCCTACTCTCCTGCTCCTCTTCTCCCTCCTCCACCTCCTCCTCTCCTCCTCCTCCTCCTCTCCTCCTCCCTCCTCCCACCTCTCCTCCCATCCCTCCTCCTCCCTCCCCCTCCCTCTCCTCCCCTCCTCCCTCCTCCTCCTCTCCTCCTCCTCCTCCTCCTCCTCCTCCTCCTCCTCTTCCTCCTCCTCCTCCTTCTCCTCATCTCCTTCTAAATGACTTCTCCCTCTCGCGCTCCAGGCGTGTTTGTAGGGTGGGCTGGGCCGGGCGTTTCGCCTGAGCCTTCCTCACCATTTGTGACCCTGAAGCTTAAGCATTGGCAGCAGTTTCACATATGGAGGGCGGGTGGTGTTCAACATGTGGCTCTCGCCTTCACGCCGCCCACGTTAGTTTCTAAACATTGCAACGGGCTTCACGGAGTGAGGGCGGTTCCTTTTCAAACTGCGGCTCTCGCTTTAGCGCCGCGCACATTCCATTTTTAACATTGCAAGAGTTTCACGGATTCCCATGGTCAACGTACCAGAAATGGTGTGCTGGAACGATTGAGGATTATGAGGGTGCAACAAATACGTTGATTCGCGGAGTTGAAATCCCATGAACGGCGTGCTGGCACGATCCACGATCATCAAAACGCAACAGTCAGGTTAATCCGTGGCGTTCGAGTCCCGCACACAATGTTTTGATATGTTTTGGCATGCTTCAATGTCTTCAAACGGTTGACTTCCAACGAGGCAGTTTCCTCAGTGGACATGAACCCTTGTAGAAGCCTGTGAACAGGGAGCTTGGAGGGAGGGATGATTCCAACATCTTTGATGGCTCTTGGGTTTGCACTGGTCCTGCTCCTCCACCTCCTCCTCCACCTCCTCCTCCTCCTCCCTGCTCCTGCTCCTCCTCCTCCTCCTCCTCCTCCTCCTCCTCCTCCTCCTCCTCCTCCTCCTCCTCCCCCTCCCCCTCCTCCTTATCCCCCTCCTCCTCCTCTTCTCCTCCTCGTCCTCCTCCTCCTCCTCCTCCCTCCTCTTTCCTCTCCTCCTCCCCTCCTCATCCCCCTCCATCCTCCTCCTCCTCCTCCTCCTCCTCCTCCTCCTCCTCCTCCTCCTCCTCTTCCCCTGCTGCTGCTGCTCCTCCTCCTCCTCCTTCTTCCCTCCTCCTCCTCCTTTCTCCTCCTCCTCCTTCTTTCCCCTCCTCCTCCTCCTCCTCCTCCTCCTCCTTCCTCCTCTCCTCCTCCTCCCCCATCCCTCCTCCTTCCTCCTCCTCCCTCCTTCTCCTCCTCCTCTCTCCTCTTCGCCTCCCTCCTCTCCCTCCCCCCTCCCTCCTCCCTCCCTGCCTGCCTCCTCTTCCTCCTCGTCCGCCCCCCTCTTCATATTTGGCGTTGACCAGGCTAAAGCGGCATGGCTGGAACGTTCGAACGGTGAAACACAGACTTCGCGCAGTGAGGCCAATTTGAAGCGAATTCGGCGGCAGGCCCGTGCAGTAAAATATTGACAACAAGTTTGGAAACACAGAGGGCCCATAAGTGCGCAGAGTAACGGCGCCTGCCGTCGCTGTGGGGGGAGGGAGGAAACCTCAACCTCATCATCTCTTCCTCTGAACATGCAAGAAGGAACGTAACACGAGAGATCGAACCACGCGTGCAAGATACTGTGCAGAGTAGTGCTCGCCTGCATAATGATTGGCATGGGCTCCCATGGGTCTGAGCCACAGGGAGATGCTAGGCAGCTGCGAACCTGATGCCTTGTGTCAGGCTAGATAGTCTCACAGTAGGTCAAGGTGAAACTAGATGTGCGCAGCTGGGTGCAGGTAAAGACAAAGAGCTAGTAACTGCTTGGAGGGTGGCCATGTGCAACTTGTGAGGCGCCTGCATTGTGAGGCGGGGGAGTGCTACGCACAACAGTATTGGAGCGGCTGGGCTGGACATTTGAAAGTTGCTGGGGCTGGCGCGTAGGTGTGGCTGGCCTGTGATGCCACCTGCAATGGGTGAAGTGGGTGAAGTGATGGGTGAAATGATGCATCATGCGCCGCATCTGGCGGTTTAAATGGCGATGGGGCTGCGCCCTGTAGTCCAGGGGGGGAGGGGAGGGGGGGGGCGAACACTGTTGCGCGCCGCTGTCCCTCCCAAGTGGGCCCCGCCATACATAGAGGAACGAATCATGATATAAACATAAAAACTCTGAGATCCGCGCGGATTTCTCGGATCGGCGCTGGACCCCCCTCCCTGGCGCGTGGGGCGCGCCAGGGGTGGCGCCGGAGGCGCCGCCAAGGGGGCCCAGCGCCGATCCGAGAAACCCGCGCGGACCTCAGGGTTTTTATGCTCTTGTCATTGTTCGTTCCCCTATAAAGGGAAATTAGGACACACAAATAAATACACACAAATAAAAATATCCCCCATATTTTCCCATATTTTCTGGGTTTCTGTCTTCCCCCCCACTTCCCATATTTTCCCATATTTTCTGGGGAATCGAGGATTAATTGTGTCTGTGTGTTTCTTTTCCTCCTGACCCTAATGCTTCCCCCATCACCCTCAGCATCGTAATGTCAGGCGTTAGTAGCGATGGCCTGACAATGCTGCAGCTGAATTGAGCTGCCGGGTCAGCGCGGGAGCTGCAGCGAGCGCCGCGCTCCGCGTGCCGCTGCGCGCCCGGCATTTGGTAAGTGAAGTGGCAGCGTCGAGGAGGGCTAGCACGCAAGTGAGCCAGGAGGAGGAGGAGGAGGAGGAGGAAGAGAAGGAGGAGGAGGAGGAGGAGGAGGAGGAGGAGGAGGAGGGGGGAGGACAGGGCGAGGGCGAGGAGGAGGATGATGAGGGGAGGAGGGGGAGGAAGAGGAGGACGAGGAGGATGGCGAGGGCGAGGAGGACGGCTGCAGCCGGATGCCCGAGCTTGCTGGGGCTGGCACATGGTATGGCTGGGCTGCTGCTCACTGCTGCGATGTCAGGGCTGGCTTGCCGTCGGCAGTGCGAAGCGGGCACCTCTTCCGCCGAGCAACACCGCCCCCCGCCCCCCCCTTGCGTGCGCAGCTTGCGTGCGTAGCACGAGTGCAGGCGGAAGAAGGGATGGCGCAAACGGTGACATTGCTCTGACCTGCTGTGCTGCGTCGGCACGGGAGCTGCGGCGACTGCCGCGCACTGCGTGCTGGCTGCGAGCTGGAGAGGTCTGGCGAATTGAAGGGCCCCGGGGCCACGCCATGGAGACCAATGGGGGCCTGGGCGACTGCCGTGTGCCTCAGATCCCCTTCCATGCCTCCAAACCTCCACCCCAGCCCAACCTAAGATGAGAACGCAGTGGGTGGCGTCAAAGAAAAAAAACAGCAACTTAATACATAAGGTTGGCACGGGTAGCACTTGCCAGACTCCTGAGAATGCTAACATAAGAGCGAGGCCAAGACGTGTCTTTCTCCGGGTTAACCACGAACCCTTTGTCCATTAACGCGTGGGAGCAAAGAACACGTACATCGCATGAGAGGGGGGCGGCATATGCGCGCGTCGAACCCGGCAGCAGAAGGAAGACGCAGTCAACAGCAAGACGCGAAATGCAGACACTTGTAGGTTGAGATGAGGGGGAGGCTGGTCAATACTCTAGATCCATGTGGAAATTGATGCTCAAGAAGAAGCCGTTGTCGTTGATGTGAGGTCGTATATGTGTTGGAAACCTGGGTTTCGGCGTCGGCGGTGCCATGTGCTCAGGCGTCGGAAATTTGGGTTTAGGTATAGGTGGAACTTTGAGCGCTGTCGCGATCTCGTTGCGGTGTTGAGTATCCGGTAGTCGTAAGTTGCGTCTGTCCACCTCTTTTGAGTATTCTTGGTAGTTCCGCTGGCGGTCGCGAATTGGATCCAGGCTATGTAGTTGCTGCTGGTCGTTGGCGCCGTCCACATATTGTGTATCAACTTACCCATTGTATGCTGGCACTGGTGTAGAGCCAGTTTGTCCATCAAGCATGGCAGGTGAAGCCTTTGGGTGGAAGTGGGCTTGTATAATTGCCCGAATCTGTGGTGGAACGAGCCGCCTATGTGCAGTTGCCGCTTTAGGTGGTGCCACTGGGATCCTGAGGCGCGGTGGTGCTGGGTGTATTGGGCTGCGGATAGCCCTATTGCAGGTGGTGGCCTGCGGTGTTGGAGTCAACGTGCTGGCTGGTTGCTGGTTGTTGTAGGTAAGTCTACGGGTTGGGTCGATTGTGCGTCTTGGAGTGGAGGTGGTGGCGCAGCGTCGGAGTGGTCGCTGCGGACGTAAGGACTTGTTGCCGATGGTGCGTGGGTGTAGAAGAAAATTCATGTCGTGCTGGTCGTAGAGACCTTGTAGCAAATGTGCTGTCTCGTGTAGATTGACTGCCCAGTCGCCTGCCTGGCAGGAATGGAGCCATTGCGAGACCGTCGCGATAGCTTTCGTAGTTCGGGCATCGAGTTCTGTCGTAGGCATGTTGGTCTTGTTTTGGATGTACTTGTTGAAGAACACATATATGCTAAATTCAAACTCTCGTCTCCTGTATAAAATAGCGCCATGTCGCCGAGCGATGGACCCATTGTAGCCTGGGTGCTTCTGATTGTCTGGGAAGTGGAGGTGGTAAATGCGTGCCAGCGTGGATGGCGTCCTAGAGCACTAAGCACGTGGGTGGCTCTGGAGTGGGAGCCGTCTTTCCAGCTCTTTCTGCACCCAATTGTAGCGCAGGTGGTCGTTGTCGATGTTCGGGGGTTTTACGGTATATCTATGCAGGATGCTTGTAAGTGGAGGTTGCATCCATCGGGCGTGATAGGAACATTATGGGTTCAGGCTCGTGGGTCATTGTGTTTTACTGGTGTATCTGCTAGTTATCATATTGTGGGAGGCTGCTTGGGGTTAGCATGTATGTATAGACGCAAGCAGCTCGTAGAGAGTCGGCGGCATTGTACGTTGGCGTGGTGATTGCGGTATTCGCACTGTGCCCGTCCACTGGTTGAGCATCTCGCAGATGTGGTGTGGTGTTGCTCTGAGTTCTACGTAACTCGGTTGGTCGTGTGAGGACGGTGGTGTAATGTGCCTGTGCGTCCTGTCTGTGGCCAAAGTGCCCCCTGGGGGGTGTAGGGTTGCGACGCCTGAAGTGTAGTGCGTCTGCTTGTCGGTATGCTGTTGTCGCCATTGGCCATAGGGGAAAAGAAACTTGTTGTTCTCGGTGCTTTGGTATGCTGGTGTTCTCGTCGGCGGCGAACTGGTATCGTTCGGTATGCTGCTGATGTCAAATCCTGTATAATGTCTCTTTGAAATATCTTTCGCTGCCGTTGGTGTGGTACTGCGGCTGTCGTAGCCGTACCAAGCCGTTGTCGATGTCGTCAAAGAGCTAAGTCCATGTCAGCGCCCTCCTCCTCCCCCTCCCCCTCCTCCTCCTCCTCCTCATCATCATCATCCTCCTCCTCCTCCTCCTCCTCCTCCTCCTCCTCCTCCTCCTCCTCCCCCTCCTCCTCCTCCTCCTCTCCTCCTCCTCCTCTTCCTCCTCCCCCTCCCCCTCCTCC
The DNA here is from genome assembly GCA_963575745.1 of Prorocentrum cordatum. Lineage (NCBI taxonomy): Eukaryota > Dinophyceae > Prorocentrales > Prorocentraceae > Prorocentrum > Prorocentrum cordatum. The sequence continues at coordinate 70,531 of CAUYUJ010020737.1, read as the reverse complement.
CCCTCCTCCTCCTCCTCCTCCTCCTCCTCCTCCTCCTCGTCCTCCTCGTCTCCTCGTCCTCCTCGTCCTCGTCCTCCTCCTCCTCGTCCTCCTCGTCCTCCTCCTCCTCCTCGTCCTCCTCTCCTCCTCCTCAGCCCTCCTCGCCCTCCTCGCCTTCCTCGTCCTCCTCGCCTTCCCGTCCTCCTCGTCCTCCTCGTCCTCCTCCTCCTCCTCCTCTTCTCTTCCTCTCCTCCTCCTCGTCCTCCTCTCCTCCCTCCTCCTCCTCCTCCTCCTCCTCCTCCTCCGCCCCCCTCGGGCGGCCCCATCGTGCACACCGGCGACCTCTCGAGAGGGTCGTGGAGCCCAACTTGGCCCCCCCCTCCCGGGGGGGCTCTCGAGGGCGGCGGCTCCTCCGGCTGAGGCCGTCGTGCACAGCGGCGACCTCTCGAGAGGGGCGCCGAGCCCAAGCTGGGCCCCCCCCGGCGGCTCCTCCGGCTGGGGCCGTCCTGGCCCGGGGAGGCCCGGGGAGGCCCGGCAAAACACCGCCGAAGGGCGCGCGGGCGCGCCCGCGCCCGCTGGGGGCACTGGCCGCCGCCGCCCGACGACTCGGGCGCCCACATGCGCGCCGCCCCTGGGCCTGGGGCGCCCGCCGCGGGGAGGGCGCCGGCCCTGGGGCGCCGGCCTGGCACTCCGCAGCGCCCCCCCCGTGCAGGGGGGCATCCGCTCCCAAGACCCCCACCACGTCGGACACGGCCAGCCTCCTGGAGCCTCTTGACCGGGAGTATCACGGGCCGCCAACCATGCCAAATCCGTCCTGGGACCCCCCACCACGCCTGGCACGGCCAGCCTCCTGCAGCCTCTGGGCATGGGCTTTTAGGGGCCAACCTCCTGCAACCTATGGGAATGAGTTCTCGCCCTGCAAAATCCGTCCCGGGACCCCCCGCCACGCCTGACACGGCCAGCTTCTTGCAGCCTCCGGGCACCGGTTCTCATTAGGGGCCACCTACCCTGCAAAATCCGTCCGGGGCCCCCCCACCACGCCTGGCGCGGACAACCTCTCGGAGCCTTTGGGTACGGGTTCTCAGGGGCCTCCCACCCTGCAACTCCCGTCCCGGGACCCACCACCACGGCACGGACAGCCTCCTGGAACCTCTGGGCATGGGTTTTTGGGGGCCACCCAACCTGCAAAATCCGTCCCGGGCCCCCCACCACGCCTGGCACGGACAGCCTCCTGGAACCTCTGGGCATGGGTTTTTGGGGGCCACCCACCCTGCAAAATCCGTCCCTGTACCTCCCACCACGCCTGACACGGCCAGTCTCCTGGAACCTCTGGACTTCTCAGGGGCCACCCACCCTGCCAAATCCGCCCCGGGACCCTCCCCCCACGCCTGACACGGCCAGCCTCCTGGAGCCTCTGCAGAGCATGAGTTTTTAGGGGCCACCCTCCCTGCAAAATCCGTCCCAGGACCCCCCACGGACACGGCCAGCCTCCTGGAGCCTCTGGGCATGGGTTTTTCTGGGCCGCTCACCCTGCAAAATCTGCCTTGGGACCCCCCACCACGCCTGACACAGCGGGCCTCCTGGAGCCTCTGGGCATGGTTTCTTCGGGGCCACCCACCCTGTCCTGACACCCCCCACCACCCCTGACACAGCCAACCTCCAGGCGCCTCTGGGCATGTCTTCTTAAGGCCACCCACCCTGCCAAAATCCGTCCCGGGACCTCCCACCACACCTGACACGGCCAGCCTCTTGGAGCCTCTGGACATGGGTTTTTCGGGGCCACCCACACTGCAAAATCCGTCCCGGGACCCCCCGCTCCTCCACTCATCACCCCCTCTTGACCGCCCCGGGAAGGTTCGGAAGGCGCGGTCCCGCGGCCCCCCCCCAGAAACAATGCGGAAGACTGCTTATGGGAATCGTGATTGTTTTTTCATTCCCGCGCACCGTCACGGGCCTCCCGTGGCAAAATGGCCACGCAATAATCGAACGTGCACTTTTGGAAGCAGAGGCGCGGTACGGCTAGCGACGCTGGGTGTTCAAATCCGCCGAAACCCTGTGGGTCTCTGGGCGTGCGAGATCCGCCCCCGCCTAGAATCCCCCCCTGGGACCCCAAACCACACATGTGACCCCCCCCCGAATCCAGGTGGGCCACCCCCGAACCCACCCGGGCGGGTCTGGCCCTCCCCAGGCCCCTTTGGACCCTCCAAGCCAGCCCTGGAGCCCTCCCAAGAAGCTCCCAGAAAGATCATCCAAGAAAAACCAAGAAAACACCGAATTGCTGAGTGAGTGTGCCAAGACGCCCACGATGGCCTCCAAACGACCGAGGATGCCTCCAAGACGCTCCCAGAGACCTCCAGAATACCCCCCAAGACGGCCCCAAGAAGCAAACATCGTTTCATTCCCTGGGGCAAAACGTATACCTGTCGCATATTCGCCTCGTGGGCTTTCACTGCGTCGAAACCGGCTCAAACAGGCCCCAAGAGAGCTCCAATACGGCCAAAGGGAAGCCCCAGTGAGTCCAAGAAGGCCCAGAGTCGCCCAACACAGCCTCCAGGCGGCCCCACATGCCCCCCAAACACCCCTGAACCCACCTTCTCGCTTTCATCTGCACCACCATCACTCTGGACGCCCCCACAAACCATAGGAAACAATCTGCACTCAAGTTGTGGAAACGAGGCCAACGCAGTGCTCGCGACGTGAAGCTGTCGGCATTGCAATCTGCGCATGCGTCTTTACTATTCCTCGTGACATGCTTGCTCTCGTGTTCGTCGCTTCTGTGGTCATATCGAAAGAACTCCATCTCGCACGCTGCGCATGCCACCTGTCGCTTCAATCGCGTCGCCGCATCTGCCGCACCCCTCACGGTGACGCCCCATTGAACAGTCTGCACATACCATCGTTTGCGCGTTTTTTCACCGATCGTGTTCTTTTTGTTTTGTTGATAAATGCCCAGTGTCCGACAACCAGGGGCGCAGCACGTCAACGACTTCGCGTGCGCGTCTGCTTTTCTCTTGCGGTTCGACGTCTCTGCATTTGCTCTCCGCACTACCTTCGCCTTCGCGTCAGCGCATGTTCGACACAGCCTCTCCCCCGGTGCGGAAAATGTCTTTTGACCTTCCGACATCTCCGCTTGATCGTCGAAAAGCGACAGGCACGCCATGTTCGAGCATCGCACAGCGCAGACGTTCTCTTTCCACTTGGCGTTGCCACTGCGCGAGTGTCGTTTCGCCTTGATATGCTTGCATGTCGCGCGATACACGGTCCTACTTTTTGTCGTCCCTCTCCGCTTCGCCAACTTCCGCGATGCCCTGTCGCCGTCGCGCCACGAGGATCCATCACCCTCCGGTGTCATTGCCCATGCATTGCACGTTTTGCACCATTCCTCGTCCACACTTTCCATCGCCGCCGTGCATTCTTTGCAGACGGCCGACCTCGTCGTCCTTTGGAACTCATACTTCGCGAACACCTCCACCACACCACTCGCAGAAACCTGTCAACTGTGACAAGGGCACTAAGCAAACAAACATCCATGACCTTCTTTGGGGTCGGTGGCAGAGGCGGCAGCATTTAATTTGGATCACCCGCTCGGATTCGAGCATGAAGTGCGGGCCCTATAGGGAAGAGGGCTCCCGCCTGAGACTTCCCCAATATTCAGGCCTGAGGAGCCCAAAAGTGACGACATTTACAGGATTTTTGATGAACCGCTCGGATTAGAACATGAAGCGCGGGCCCCACAGGGAGGGGGCTCCCGCCTGAGATTTCCTTGCGATTCACTCACAGACGAAGCTCCCGCCTGAGACTTCCTCAAGATTCAGGCCTGAGGAGCCCAAAAATGACGACTGCTACAGGATTTGGATCACCCGCTCGGATTCGAACAAGAAGGCGGGCCCCATAGGGAGGGGGCTCCTGCCTGAGACTTCGGCAACATTCAGGCCTGAAGAACCCAAACGGGACGAAAACTGCAGGATTTGGATGATCCGCTCGGATTCGAACAGGAAGGTGGGCCCCATAGGGAGGGGCTCCCGCCTGAGACTTCCTCAAGATTAAGGCCTGAGGCGCCCAAAAGTGACGACACTCAAGTGTGCGAGCGAATGTGAGTGATGATGACGATGTTGATAGTGATGGTGATGAGAATGAGAAGGTACGTCGGATGATGACGCGATTCATGACGATATCACGATAACGGACGATGGCATAATGATGAGTGAGTGGGTGACGAGTGAATGTGACTGCGTGACTGAGAGTGAGTGTGAATGGCTGTTGTTGATAATGATGGTGGTGATGATGATGTTGATTTCCGACGCCAACGATGGGATCATGACGAGATGATGAATGAGTGGGTTGTGAGTGAATGGGACAATGACGTGATAGTGAATGAGTGATGCATAAATGACTTGTCTCGGTAACTTTAAACGCCTGACGTTACAGTGGGGCGGGCGGTGACGCCCGACAGAGCGCCTTGGGAAATTAGAGGGTGTAAAAACGCCCGCCCAGAATACAACGACGGCGATCACACGTGCAGCATGCAGCTGCCTAAACCAGACATTCCCGCTGTAGCAAAAGCGGTGCTCCTGGCCAGAGGGCGCCGGGTGAGAGCATATAATTTCGTCCGCCAACAGACTGATGTATTGCTAATGCATTTCTGTGCATAACGAGCGGTATTTCCGCTGAAGCTCAAAAGCTGCCGCTGCCTTCGCGCCGAGAGGGTGCAGTGGGAGAATGAGGGGAGTGCTCAATGCACTCAGGCAGCCTCTGAAGGCCCCAGGAGACGAAGAAGGAGAGGAGGAGTAAGAAGAGGAAGAAGCGGAGGAGGAGTCGGAGGAGAAGGCGGGATGAAAAGGAGGGGGTGGGAGGAGGGGGAGTTGATGGAGGGGAGGGGAGGGGGAGGAGGACGACGAGCAGGAGGGGTCAAAGGAGGACCTTGGCGCCGCCAGCCCCCCCCCCCCTGGCGGGGATGGTTGCCGCAAGGCCCGAGGGAGACAGCACATACAGTCAACCAGTATAGTAAGGATGCGCGATAAGGATGCAAGGGCCTTGGACGCCCATTTCGAAGCGTTTCGAGCGGGGCGCGGCCAACGAAAGTGTCCAAGGATGGAATCAGGAGGCAAGGATGCAAGGGTACCCTTGGGAGGGATGCCTATCCTTACTATGCAGGTTGACTGGACTCCCTCATGAGGGGGGGGCAGTCCAGATAGCAGGGCCGGGGGCTTTCCTGGTGGCCATGGGGGTACACTGGTCCAGCGGTGCTGATTCTGATCTGCGCCGAATTTCCACTGCAGAGTGGAGGCGAGTCCACAGGAAACCTTCCGCAAGAAACGCAACCCTGAGATCCCAGGGCGTCCACTGACGTCTGGTCTGCCATCGAAACCCCGCGCTCCGCGATCGGGGGGGACCCTGGCGGGCTCACACCGAAGGTCACTCCGGCCAAGGGGCCACTCTTACGTGTACAGTAAGAGCGCGACCTCAAGAAACCTTCCACAAGAAACCCAACCCTGAGACCCCAGGACGTCCACTGATTCTTGGTGTGGGGACGCCACGCCCTCCATAGCGGAACCATGGAAGCCCAAGAAACCCAGGGCACCCCGGAGGCAAGCAGAGCGCTTCTCGGCACGGGCTTCCACTGCAATCGCCTCCCGCCTCCTCGAAGTCGCTTCCGTGCCCCAGGGCCACCAACAGAAAAGACCCGGGGCGGAAAGCCACCCCGAGGGAAGGGGTCGATACCTCTGCTGGGGCCGTGGATCGAACACACATCTGTGGGCGGCTGTCCGGACCCTGCTCGCCATCGCTCGGTCCCACCAGGTGAGTCAATAGGCTCCTCGAGGGTCCTCGCCGAGAGCAGGTGCACACGTCCGAGCGATGAGGGGAACGAGCAATGCCACAAACATAAAAACTCGGAAGTCTTCGCGGCTTTCTTGGATCCGCGCCGGGCCCCCCTCCCTGGCGCGCGGAGCGCGCCAGGGGCGGCGCCGGAGGCGCCGTCAGGGGGGCCCGGCGCGGATCCAAGACATCTGCGCGGACCTCCGAGCTTTTTATGCTTATGTCAGCCTTCCTTCCCCTAGCGATGCAATGTCCTCGCCCTCGAGAGCGCAGGAGGAGGAGGAGGAGGAGGAGGAGGAGGAGGAGGAGGAGAGGAGGAGGAGGGAGGAGGAGGAGGAGGAGGAGGAGGAGGGAGGAGGAGGAGGAGGAGGAGGAGGAGGAGGAGGAGGAGTAGGGGAGGAGGAGGAGGAGAGGAAAGGAGGTCTGCCCTCTCGGCCCGCAAAGACTGGCGTGCAGTCGGCGAGTGCTGGGAGCCGCAGCCTCCGCCGCGGGGGCTCCCCGCGCGCACGCCCCCGCGAGCGCGCCGGGCACGCTCCGGAGCGTGTCCTCCGCGGAGTCAGGGCCTCGGCACACCGTCCCAGCTGCGGGCCCTCCTCCTCCTCCTCCTCCTCCTCCTCCTCCTGCTCCTCCTGCTGCTCTGCTTCTGCTCCTCCTCCTCCTCCTCCTCCTCCCTCCTCCTCTCCTCGCTCCTCGCTCCTCGCTCTCTCCTCGCTCCTCGCACCTCGCTCCTCCTCCTCCCTCGCTCCTCCTCCTCCTCCTCCTCCTCCTCCTCCTCCTCCTCCCCCTCCTCCTCCACCTCTGGCCAGGATGTGTGCGGCGCGGGTGGAGCTCTTCCTAAGGAGCTGGTCCGGCGTCGTGGATCGTGCCGCAACAGGCTAGGAGAACCTCCTCGGGCACTCGGTAACAGAGATTGTTATTCTGGTGACGGTCGTTACCCGAGGGGGGTTGGGGCCCTGGGTAACTGTAATGCTGGGGCGGGCTGGGCCACGTCGGGGTAAGGGTGCGCTGCGATCGCCAAAGTGTGCGCACGAGCACCAGCATGTACAGTCGGACTTCATTGGACAGGACACGCGAGAGCACACAATACCCTACCGAGGGTCACATTGCCATAAGAGTGTAGGAGGCACGGGTCGCGAGGCACAGGACACAAGGGTACCCTTGATTGGGCAGGGTCGACCTACTAATCCGGGCCGACTTTAAGAAGGGGGTGATGCCCCCCCCCCCCATACGCACGATCGCTACGGAACTGAGCGGATGGCTTGGCCTGGGCAACGACCGTTGCGCGCAAGGGGATCAGGATTCAACAGCCTCACATAGTCCTCGCGCCGACACAAGGGACGCTGGACAAGGAACGAGGACGCTTCTCTGGCTGGGCACCGCGAGCCTCGGCCACACGCGCCCGCCCGTAGCCGCCGCGCGTCATGCGGATCAGCGCCTCGGACGCCCGGGAAGGGCACGAACAACATGGGCTACGACGCCCAACCACAAACGCGGTCCAAAGCCGGAGAGCCCGCCGCCGGGCAGTGGCCTTGAAGGGCGGCGCCGGAGGCGCCGCCAGGGGGGGGCCCCAGCGCGGATCCAAGAAATCCGCGCGGAGCGTTAGGTCGGGCATGTCCCCCTCCAGAGGGGATGTTGGACGACAAATAAAACATACGCAACAAATGCTCCAAAGATGCCCCAACATATTAGAAAAATGGTCCCCAGGCTGTTTCTTGACTACTTTTTGCGATTCCCCCTGTAGAGGGACAGGCCCGACTTACGTTTTGGTTAGCAGCCGCAGGCGAGCGCGCCAACGGCGAGTAAGGTCCGAGCGGGCCGCGCGTGGGCCAATTACCCAGCGCGGAGCAGAGCAGGACCTCCCCCGCCGAAGCCTCAGCGCAGGGGCAGCAGGAGGAGCCGGGGGGGGGGGGCTGCGAGCTGCCGGGGCTGCCAGGGGGCCGCAAGCGTGCGACAGTGAAGGGGAACTGGGACACACAAATACATACACACAAATACAAATATATTCCCCATAGTTTCCCATAGTTCCTGGGCTTCTGTCTTCCAACCCCACTTCCCATATTTTCCTATATATTTTCTGGGGAATCGCCGATTCATTGTGTCTGTGTGCTTCTTTCCCTCCTGAGACAGGCCCGACTGAAGCGGAGCGCCAAAAGTTTCCGTTGATGCCGTTGGTTCTCCTTCGCGCACGGGAGCGAGGAGGAGGAGGAGGAGGAGGAGGAGGAGGAGGAGGAGGAGGGGGAGGAGGAGGAGGACCTTCGCGCACGGGAGCGCGGCCGCAGCCCGCCGGCGCGGCACGACGCGACGGCTCGAGGGGCGCTCCCCGCGCCCGGCGGCGCGCAAGCGGGGGGCGCGGAAGGTTCGGCCGCGGGCGCGCGCGAAGAGGCCTCCTCGCTCCTCCGCCCTCCTCGCTCCTCCTCGCTCCTCCTCGCTCCTCCTCCTCCTCCTCCGCCGTCCTCCTCCCCCGCCGCCCTCCTCCGCCATCCTCCTCCTCCGCCCTCCTCCTCCTCCTCCTCCTCCTCCTCCGCCGTCCTCCTCCTCCACCGTCCTCCTCCTCTCCTCCTCCTCCTCCTCCTCCTCTTCCTCCGCCCTCCTCCTCCTCTCGCTCCTCTCGCTCCTCGCTCCTCCTCCTCCGCCCTCCTCCTCCTCATCCTCCTCCTCCTCCTCCGCCGCCCTCCTCCTCCGCCATCCTCCTCCTCCTCCGCCCTCCTCCTTCTCGTCCTCCTCCTCCTCCTCCGCCCTCCTCCTCCGCCCTCCTCCTGCTCCTCCGCCCTCCTCCTCCTCCTCCTCCTCCGGCCGCTGGCGCGCGCAAAGGCTTTTGACGTCGCGTCGATCGTTCAACCTCGAACCGATCGCGGCCCCGATCCTTCAAGGCTGAGTGCCGTCGGGTCCCCGATCGTGCAAAGTTGAATTCCGTCGGGTCCTGTGGCATTGCCGCGCCCCTCAGTGCTTCCGCGTTGCTCTATCATGCGGAAATCAACCTTGAACGCCTTCGCCATCGTCGCCGGCGCGCCAACGCCGCACGAACCTGCCGTAGGGGAAGGGGGTGAGGCTTCTTAGAAGGCGGCTGCTTGGTAGAAGGCGCCGGCCCTGCCCCTGTAGATCAGGCCCGCGCCTTCTAAGAAGCAGGGGTGATTCTGGGAAGCCCTCCCCCCCATAGGTCGGGTATGTCCCCCCACAGGCGGATTTTGGACGCAAAATACGGACTATGTAGAGGGATGTGCTCGACTTAACACCCCCTTTGCGCGTGGCTGAGGCGCGCGACCCTGCGTGCCCTGGCAATCGCCAGCGTCGAAACTGATTTGTTCCGAAACAGAACGCCAGAATAAAACAAACCACGTACAGTGCGGGCGCGGCCGCAAGAAACTCTCGCAAGAAACCCAACCCTCAGAACCCGTGCGCGAGGTACACCTGAAGGGAAACCCAGAGCACCCCGAACGCAGCACCTCCTTCAACGGCTGCGGGAAGTCACCGCGCAGCGCGAGGAGCGAAGAAACCCAGGATACCCTGACGAAAAGCACATGGCTTCTTGATGCGTGCTCCCACTGTACAGGGCAGTTTTAAATACATAGGATTTTTAGACATATATGTTTTTATACATGATTAATTTGTGAATGAATATATGCATGAATTCATCATTGTTTTTGATACGAAATCCCTCCATTTTTAATACGTGATCCGCACGGAGAGCATGTATTGAAAACGGCACTGCACGTCAGAGAGCGCAGATCGGTCGCTTTGAGAATAGCGATGCACTCGTGGTCGTCCACGTGGTTGTGGTCGTCCACGTGGTCGTGGTCGTGTCCGATCTCGTCGTGGACTCGTCGTGGTCTTCGTGGGCTCCGGTGCTGGGGCGCCCCGCCACGCCGATGCATGCGGCAGCTGCTGCGAGCGCGGCGGCGAGATTTTCTGGGTTTTTATCTTCCCCATATTTTCCGATGTTTTCTGGGTTTTTGTCTTCCCCCCCCAATGCCCATATTTTTTCCATATTTTCTGGGGGATCGAAAATAAATTGTGTCTGTGTGTTTTTTGCCTCCCCCTTGTTCCGGGAGCGCCTCAGGGGCCACCCGAGAGCTGGCGTGGGGCTCCCCCCCGGAGGCGGCGGGGCCTCTCGGCGGCCCTCCGTGCAAGCGCGCGGCTCCGCGCGCGCGGCTCCGGGGCCGGACCGCCAACGTCAGTTGGGTCGGGCACGTGCCCCCACAGAGGGGATTTCGGACGCCAAATTCGCCGGCCCAACGGGCTAAAGGCGTGCTAAGATCTCCGGTAACTGCTTAACAATACTTCTAGTTCGCGCGCGCGGGGCGGCCCCTGGGGGTCCCCCGGCGAAAAGTACCCCGACCGCCGCCCGACCACTGCTACTCAGAGATGGTTTTCCTCCTGGGTGTGGCTTCTCAGGCCCCCCAGAGCGCGCCAAGAGTGCCCCAAGAGGCCCCCAAGACTGCCCAAAGGGCCCCCGAGACGCCCAAAGAGCGCTCCAAGACGCCGATGGTGACCCCAAGACGGCCCCAGAGGCCTCCAAGTGGCCTCCAAGAGGCCTCACAAGAGGGCCCTGAGAGGCCCAAATCAGACATTTTACGATGGTTTTGAAAGAATTTGGGCCTTGTCCCCTTTTCGGCCATCCGATGCTCCAAGACGGCCCAGGAGGCCCCCAAGAGCACCCCAAGACGGGCCAAGAGGCTTCCACGAGGGCCCCAAGAGGGCCCAAGAGGGCCCCGAGACGACCCAAGAGGCGCCCAAGACGGCCCAAGACGGCCCCAAGACGGCCCCAAGAGGGGCCCAAGAGGGGGACCACGAACCAAAACCTCGAGCCTTCCGCCCCAAGAGGGCCCCAGGAGGCCCCGAGAGGCCCCCAAGAGGCCCCAAGATGCCGCCAAGAGGCCCCCAAGAGGTCCCAGGAGGCCCCCTGGAGGCCCCCCAGAAGGCTTCAAAAATGCCTCCCAGGCGCCCTCGAACGGCTTCTGAAAAGACCCCAAGAGGTCTCCCAGAGAAGCATCTTGACGACGACCCTGTTTGGCCCCAAGAGCAACACAAGATGCCAACGAGAGGCTTCCTCCTCCGCCCCTTCCTCTTCCTCCTCCTCCTCCTCCTCCTCCTACTTATCTTCATCCTCCTCATCTCCTTCTCATCCTCTTCTCCTCCTCCCCTCCCCTTCCCCATCCTCATCTTCTTCCTCCTCGGCGGCGCCATAATGGCCCCGGGCCCACGGCGAAGCAGTAGCGATCATGCAACATGGGCCGGCGGAGTGAGCGAAGCGATTGAATTAAAAGCACACAACACGTGCGCAAAAATCAAGCGAAACATGGAAAAAACGTTTCGGAAGAGCCTCGGGGCAGCTCGAGAGCTGGCGCGGGGCTCCCCCCCGGAGGCGGCGGAGCCTCTCGGCCGCCCTCCGTGCAGGCGCGCGGCTCCGCGCGCGCGGCTCCAGGCCCGGACCGCCGACTTCAGTTGGGTCGGGCACGTGCCCCCACAGGGGGGGACTTTGGACGACAAAAAAAAAAACACAACACGTGCGCAAAGTCATCCAGAGAAATACGGGAAAAGCGTCCCCTGAGCACCTTTTTTATACTATTGTTGGAACCTTCCTCCCGTGGAGGGACAGGCCCGACTGACGACTTCAGGACTCGTTCACAGCGTCGACCGCCAAAGGTCTCGACCCGTTCCCTACGAGCAGGCTGTCATCTGGAGCCGTTTTTGTTGACGGCCCCGCGGCGAGGCAAGGCCCCCCTGTCGCCGAAGACAATGAAAATCCTGGTGCGTTTTTTTTTTGTTTCTTCATTTTTTTTTGTTTTTGTTTTTTTGTTCCCCCCTTCTTATATATATATATATATATATATATATATATATATAAAACATTTTATGGCTTATTCTATATATATAAGATTATATCGTGTGTATGTGTGTGTATATATATATATATGACCCGAGGGGGTCTGGGGGAGCCCTCTGGATCAGAAAACGGTGGCGCCTCGTTTCCACTCCTGCCGCCTTCCGCCAGCCTTCCGCCCGTCGCCCCTCGATGTCCTCTCCACTCCTGCCGCCTTCCGCCAGTCTTCCGCCCGTCGCCCCTCGATAGACGAAAGCAGAAAAACCCAGAATAGAATCGACAAGTCGGATCGGCGATAAAAATGAATCGGATCGGTGGAAATCGGTAGGCCGGTAGGCGCCTCCACTGAGGAATCGGAATCCGAAACGGAATCCGAAGTCGAATCGAATCGGAGTCGGAGGCCCTCGAAATCTAAGTCGGATCGCATCGGAGGAAGCGAAATGAGCCCTGGAAGGTGGTCCCGCTTGAGTATCGTTTGACCGATCCCCATCTCCACCAGCGTGGGCTGGGCCCCGCTGGCCGACTCACCCCCCTGGATGGGGACACAGGCCGTATCCTTCGGGCTTCGAGGGGTGCATCCCCGACTGGGGTTGTCATTCGGTGGGGGTTTCGAAGGGGATGGGCATGGGGATGGGCATTGGTCAAACGCTAGTTACTGACCGCTGGGCAAAACATCCCAGCCACCTGGGTCGCCCAACTTCGGGCCAGGGGACCACATGCGAACCCTACCCCTACCCCCCGCGATTTCTGGGGGGGAGGGTGGGGTTCGCATAAGGCCCCCTTGGGGGAAAAGGAGGAGGAGGAGGAGGAGGAGGAGGCGGAGGAGGAGAAGGAGGCGGAGGAGGAGGAGGAGGAGGAGGAGAAGGAGGAGGAAGAGGAGGAGGAGGAGGAGGAGGAGGCGGAGGAAGAGGGGGACCTTTCGTCCGTAGCCATTTTGGCTCAAGGGCCACTCTGGCCCTGCTGGGCCCCCCGCCGCCGCGCGCGGGCCCTGCAGGCCGGCCCCGCGCCTCCCGTCCGCCGCGAGCCGCAGGTGCAGGCGGACAAGGGCGATGTCTTGACGCCATGGAATCTCACGAGATCAAGAAGGGCCGACGCGAGCCGAGACCGTGGCTCATCCGAACCGCGGGTTGCCGTGTGTCCTATGTCAGCGGCCACGAAGGGTAAACATATCGATCTGAAAGACTGGCGGACAATAGCCGCCAACATCGGCAGGTCTGACACCATTCCTTACGGGAAAGATAGGTACCCCTTTTTGGCAATGGCAGCTCCCCGATATTCTCACAGATGCCTCTTGGCGCGATGGCGAAAACACAAGCCAGAACGTGAGCGTGCGAGAAGCGTGTGCTGAACCAGAGCGTGCGCGAAGTGAGAAACACCAACAGCCCATCGTTACTGGGCTGATCCTGGTCACGCCAACGTGCGAGGAGAGCGAGGCGACACAAAAGCCAGACACTGCTACGTCGTCAGCTACATGCTGGGCCATGCGTGCGCGAGAAGTGGCAGCCAGGGCAAAGCAGGGGCGAGGCGAACATGGCGACAACGGCCACCACGACTACAACGCCTACAACGGCTACAACGTATATGACGGCTACAACGGCAACGGCTACCAACGCGGCTACAGAGACGACCAGCACGGCCACAACGACGAGGCAGTGGCAGCGGGCAGTGGAGCGTGTCTGCGAGAACAGACGGTGGCGGGCAGCGGTGCGAGCAGTGGCGCTGGCCTGCGAGAACAGGCGGTGGCGGGCGAGGCAGCGGCAGCGGGCAGTGGCGCCAGTCTGCGAGAACAGGCGGCGGCAGGCAGTGGCGCGAGCAGTGGTGCTAGCCCGCGAGAACAGGCGGTGGCGGACAGTGGCGCGAGCAGTGGCAGCGCTGCGACCATCGACAAACCGCCCTCGACGACCCTCGACGACGCCCTTCGACGACGACCTTCGACGACGCCCCTCGACGTCCACTCTCGACGACGACCCTTGCCCACCCTCGACGCCCCTCGACGACGCCCTTCGACGACGCCCCCTCTGAGGCGAAGCAGGAGCCCGACGCCATCGACTGCAGCGCCGCGATCAGGGCAAGCGAGCAGGCCCTAGGCAGCACCGGCCTCTACCTGGGAGCAGCCGGTTACCGCGGCTACAACGGCGACCAGCAATGCGAAAACGGCCACCGCGACTACATCGTCAACAACGGCTACAGCGTCTACAACGGCTACCAGTACGGCTACAAAGACAACCAGCACGACTACAACGGCGAAGCAGTGGCAGCGGGCAGTGGAGCGTGTCTGCGAGAACAGACGGTGGCGGGCAGTGGTGCGAGCAGCGGCGCTGGCCTGCGAGAACAGGCGGTGGCGGGCGAGGCAGTGGCAGCGGGCAGTTGTGCAAGTCCGCGAGAACAGGCGGCGGCAGGCAGCGGCGCGAGCGGTGGCGATGGCCTGCGAGAACAGGCGGTGGCGGACAGTGGCGCGAGCAGTGGCGGCGCTGCGACCCTCGACGACCACCCTTCGACGACCCTCAGCGACGCCCTTCGACGACGACGCCCCTCGCCTACGCAACGACGGCTTCGACCGCCCACTGCAATGATCATCTTGGCGAAAGAGATCGGGCATGGCTGTGGCGACTGCGAGAGTCTATGCTCGTGGTCCCCAGCACGCGGATGGCAATGCTTAGTGGTTTCCAGGTCAAGCGGCCACGAGGCACCTACCATGAGCTGAGCTGCGAAGGACTGGAGGCCTGGCCCAAGGGGGCTGCCCCGGGAAACCTGGACGGATGGGGGGGGTCCCAAGGAGGGGTGGCCCAAGGGGGCTGGGGCTCAGGCTCAGGGGGAGGGCCGAAGGGGGCGAACCGTGACGAACCACGAACCACTACGAACATAAGGATGTCCGGGGCCCAGGGGGGCTGTCCTGGAAAGCCTGGGCGGAGCAAGCCTCCGAAGGGTGGGTGGCGCTTGGGAGCTGGGGCTCAGGCTCAGAAGATAGGGCCCGACGCCATCAGCTGCAGCGCCGCGATCAGGGCATGCGAGCGGACAAATGCGAAGATAGAGCCCTCCATCGGCACAGGCATCGCACGCCAGAACACGAGCGCGCGTGAAACATTCGGGGGCACGAGTGCGAGAAGAGACGGCAGCGGCTGCTGACCCACGGCCGGGCGAGGCCGCGGCCGCAAGGGGGGCCTCTCCCCAACTGCTGGCCGCGATGACCTATAGGCTCCGTACGCGCGCGCGCGAGCAACGCATTCCCATCCCCTTCGAGCGCGCCAGCGCCGCCAGTATCTTCGACCAGCAGAGGCAACGCATATGGCTCATAGAGCGGGCGACTGGAGTGCAGGCTTCCCCCAGCTCGTCCGCGACCCTTCCCGCGATCCTCCTTCGCGCGTCAGACAAGATCAGCGCCAAAAGTTTCGATGGGGCCGTGCGCGTGACAGTGGGCCTCCTCGAATGCGCCCGCGACGTCGACAGCGGGGGTCTTCTCTGGGGATTTTCCGGGGCCCAAAAAAACCTGGACCCCCCGGCTCCTTCTGGGGCGCTCAAGAACAGGCGAATTCGAGCGCAATCCCACGCGGGGCCCCCCGTCGAATCCGGAAACGCATGGGCCCCCTCTATAGGAACGGAAAGCCCGGGCCCTCGGAAAAGGCAGACATTTTCCGGTTCCCTTCGGCGCGCGCCCTCGCGGGCCCTTCCCCGGACTTTCCCGGCCCCGCTCATTGGGATATATAGCCCAAAGAAGGAAACGATTTCCCGATTGAAATCCTAACGCGGTTGCGCATGTTATACAAACAGTGTGATCAGTCGTCTGTCAGGCGGCTCGTCGCAGCCATTTTTCCCCCCCATTCGCGCCCCCCCCGGCTTTGAAACGAAAAATTAGCCTGGTGAAGGACCGGGCCATGCGCGCTTGTGAATGCTGCAATTGTGGATACCATTTTCGCCCGCGCCCCCTACGTGGCCACGGCTTCCCGCCGGGGCCCGACGTGCGCAGGGGCGCGTTCGCGGCCGTCTTCGCGGGCGCCGACGACGACGAGGGCGCCGCCCCCCTGTCCGAGGAGCAGAAGCAGGAAGGTGCCCTGAGAGTCGCGAAAGGAAACTGCCACTGGCGCCTTCGGTGGAGCTCCTATGGGGGGGCCACGGTCCTCGTGAAGGGGCGCGCCGGAATGGTCCGAGGCCGCCGCGCGAACCTTGCCGCTGGGGCCTTCGGTGGAGCTTCCTATGGGGCCACGATCCTCGTGAGGGGTGTGCCGAAATGGCCCGAGGCCGCCGCGCGAGCCCTGCCGCTGGCGCCTTCAGTGAACTCCTACGGGGGCGCGATCCTCGTAGGGGTTGCGCCGAAATGGCCCGAGGCCGCCGCGCGAACTTTCCCTCTGGGGGTTTCGGTGGAGCTCCCGATGGGGCCGCGAAGCGTGTGAGGAGTGTGCCCAATGGCCCGAGGCCGCCGTGCCAACTTTCCCTCTGGCGCCTTCAGCGGAGCTCCTGCGAGGCCACGATCCTTGCGTGGGGTGTGCCGACATGGCCCGAGGCCGCCGTGCCAACTTTCCATAACTTTCCCTCTGGGGCCTTAGGTGGAACTCCCTATGGCGCCGCGACCCTCGTGCGGGGTGTGCCGAAATGGCCCGAGGCCGCCGTGCGAACTTTCCCTCTGGGGCCTTCGGTGGAGCTCCCTATGGGGCCGCGAAGCGCGTGAGGGGTGCGCCCAAATGGCCCGAGGCCGCCATGCCAACTTTCACTTTGGGGGCTTAGGTGGAGCTCCCTACGGGGCCGCGATCCGCGTGAGGCTGCGCCGTAATGGCCCGAGGCCGCCGTGCGAAGTTTCCACTGGGGCCTGCGGTGGAGCTCCCTACTGGGCCACGAAACGTGTGAAGGGTGCGCCGATGTGGCCTGAAGCAGCCGCGCGAACTTTCGCTGCGGGGCCGTAGGTGGAGCCACCTACGGGGCCACGATCCTCGTGAAGGGTGCGCCGAAATGGCCAGAGGCCGCCGCGCGAACTTTCCCTCTGGGGCCTCGGCGGGGCCCCCTACGGGGCCGCGAAACGCGCGAGGGGCGCGCCGAAATGGGGCCGCAGAACGCGCGAGGGGCGCGCCAAAGTGGGCGCGGCGCGTGAGGGGGAGGAGGGGGGGCGAGTGAGCGGGGCGCGGGGCGCTCTCTTCAAAACGAGGGCCCGACGCCGATGGGTGGCCGGGGGATTTTCGGCCGCGGATTTTTGATCGCCCTCCAAAATGCGCGAGCGTTGAGCGAAGCCTCTCTCTGCGTCGCGTTGGTTTCCCAGCGCGTGCGTGTGTGCGTGTGCGCGTGCGTGCGTGCGTGCGTGCGTGCGTGTGTGTGTATGTGTGTGTGCGTGCGCGTGCGTGTGTGTGTGTGTGCGTGTGTGTGTGTGTGCGTGTGTGTGTGTGTGTGCGTGTGTGCGTGTGTGTATGTGTGCGTGCGTGTGTGTGTGTGTGTATGCGTGCGTGTGCGTGTACATGTGCGTGCGTGCGTGCGTAAGCGTGTGTGTGTGTTGGTGTGTTGGTGTGTGTGTGTGTGTGCGTGTGCGTGTGCGTGTGCGTGCGCGTGTGCGTGCGCGTGTGCGTGTGCGTGTGTGCGTGTGCGTGTGCGTGTGCGTGTGTGTGTGTGTGTGCGTGTGTGTGTGTGTGTGTGCGCGCGCGCGCGTGCGTGCGTGCGTGCGTGCGCGCGCGCCCCTGCCTCCCTCCCCCTTCCTCTCCCCCCCCCGCGGCTTTCGGGCCCCTGCGCGTCTGCGCTCTTATTGGGGCGCCCAGAGGTCCTGGAGGCTCAAATTGTTCCGTTTCGATCGCTAATTTTACGACTCGGCGTCGAATCGGTGTCGGCGCGTAGTGTTGCACGAGATTTGCGTTGGTTTTCGACCTAACCTGCGCAGAGCGCCGGGCTCGACGATTTCGGGGTCAAATTTGGCGCGCGGCCCTGGAGCCCCCCCCCCCCCAGCGCCGGCATCGTCGACGATCGCGTTTCGACGGTGCGTTTCGCGCGCCGCGCGCGAAGGAGGGCCAGGGGCAAAAGCCGTCGCGTCGTTAGAAACTTGAAGGGGCGCGTCCGCGGACGTGCGTTTCTCGCCGCGGGGGGGGGCGGCGGGGGCGGGGGCGCGCGGGGGCGGGGGCCCGGGGCCTCCGTTCGCCCCGGCCGCTGGCTCCGGGGGGAGGGGCGAGCGCGACGACCCCAACCGAGGGCGCGCTAACGGCGCCCGCCGACGGGCGCGAGGGACTTGGCGCTGGCGCCGCAAGTGGATCTCCCATCGAGGCGTCGCGAGACACCCCCGGGCAACGGGGGAGGCGCGGGCAACCGCCGCCGCGTTTAATCGTTGGCCGTCGACGGGCGCTCGGGGCTCAAGCGAGGCCCGCTGCAGTCGCCCTCCCAGTCGCGCCTGCCCCCCGTCGAGCCGAGCGCGCCCGCGGCGACGAGGGGCCCCCCTTGCGCCCCTGAAAGTGAAATTCTAAACGCGCGCCGGGGTGGATTCTGTCCAACGCTGCAGGCCAAGCCCGGCGAGCGTGGGCGCCACTGCCCGCGCGACCACGTTGCGAATCTCATCGCGGGCCAAAGATGAGCCCCCGCCGCCCCCCCCGGCGCGGGCCGGAGAGCCCGCGCCGGGTCGAGCGCTGCATCTCGCCGGCTCCGGCAAGTGCGAGTCAGCGCCAGGCGCCGGGCAGAGGCCTTGCGCGGCGGCCTGCGCAGACCCCTCAAGCTGCGCGCCGCGACCCTCGCAATCGACCCCCCGTTCTCCATCGCCCACTTCGGGGCTCTGTGCGCCCAGCTTCAAGCCCATGCCTTTCGCCGCCTGCAGCGCTGCTTTGGCGCGTTCTCCACAAAGACGCGCCTCGGGCTCCTCCGTGTTCAGCACTCGTTGGCTGGAAAGCTGTCGCTCTGTTGGCGTCGAAGCGTCGATGCCGTCGTGCTCGCGCAGGAGGAGGCGCGCGTGAGCATCTTCCACGGCGATGCAGTCGCGCTTGGATCGGAGCATCCGGCGCGCCTCGGAGGTTGCCAGGGCGGCGTCGTCCGTCTTCGCCTGCGAGGGCGACCCAAGCCACCCTCCTCCTCCTCCTCCTCCTCCTCCTCCTCCTCCTCCTCCTCCTCCCCCCCCCAGTCCTCCTCCTCCTGCGCCCTCGTGCTCTTCCTCCTCCTCCTCCTCCTGCTCCTCCTCCTCCTCCTCCTCTTCCTCCGCTCATCATCCCTCCTCCTCCTCCTCCTCCTCCTCCTTCCCCCCCCCTCTCTCTCCTCTCTCCTCCTCCTCCCCCTCCTCCTCGTCCTCCACGTCCTCCTCCACAATTACTCAATATGAATACTACTCTCCCTCTTCCCCTGATGACGGTTTGAAAGTGTCCGACCCCCCCGAGTACTGTTTTTATCGCACGCAGGTTTCCCCGGAGTCGGGTTTTCGCATGCATTTGTTTCAAAATGCTGTTCTCGCTGAGGCGCCGGCCTCATTTTCGGGCTCCGCTCGTTCCGAATCGTGCCCCCGCTGCAGCGCTGGCCTCATTTCCGTGCTTCCGCTCGTTCCGAATCGTGCTCCCGCTGCAGCGCTGGCCTCATTTCCGCGCTTCCGCTTGTTTCGACTCGTGCTCCCGCTGCAGCGCTGGCGTCATTTCCCGTGCCATGCCACGGCATGCAATGCAATGCTAGGTTGATACTAAGTTTTGCGGTGCTCTTCTACGCCATGCCATGCCGTGCTCTACAATGCATCGCGCACCCTTTCGGGAGCATTGCCCTGCTCGACATCAGACTGTGCGAGTGGAGAAGGGATCTGCGCCATGGTAAGGGGTGGGAGGGAGGTGGTATGTCAGATATGACGCGAGCGCACCCAGCCTTGTCCCCCTCTCCCCCCCCCCCTCCTCCCCCCTCCCCCCCCATCCCCCCCCTCCTGCTCCTGCTGCTGCTCCTGCTCCTGCTCCTGCTCCTGCTCCGGCTCCTGCCCCTGCTCCTGCTCCTCCTCCTGCTCCTCCTCCTCCTCCTCGTCGTCGTCGTCCTCCTCCTC
>CAUYUJ010020737.1:35000-50857 GCA_963575745.1 Prorocentrum cordatum | reverse complement strand
ACTACTACTACTACTACTACTACTACTACTACTACTACTACTACTACTACTACTACTACTACTACTACTACTACTACTACTATGACTATTACTACCTCCCCGACAAACGACAGCGGCGAGGCAATATGGGCCGGCGGAATGAGCGAAACGATTAAGCAAGTATTCTACAACTGATATGAGTAACATGTGTGAGACGCCTGCTACTACTGCTGCTACTGCTACTGCTACTACTCCTACTACTACTCCTACTCCTACTTCTCCACTACTACTACTACTACTAATACTACTACTACTACTTTTACTACTTAAAATACTACTACTACTACTACTACTACTACTACTACTTTACTACTACTACTACTACTCCTACTACTACTACGACAGACTGCGACCAACGATACGACTACCACTGCGACGACGACGAGACTCCGCCCTCCCTCCCTCCCGTCCTCCCCTCCCGCCCCTCCCCTCCCCCTCCCCTCCCCTCCTCTCCCCTCCCTCCCCTCCCTCCCTCACTCCCGTCCTCCCAGCCCTCCTTCCCTCCCTCCCTCCTCCCTCCTCCTCCTCCTCCTTCTCCTCCTTTTTCTCCTCCTGCTCCTCCTCCTCCTTCCTCCTCCTCCTTGTCCTCCTCTTCGTGCGCGTTTCCCGTAAGTCTCGACCCTTTCCCAGGCATCTGTTTCTGGCTCGGAAAATCGTTTTGTTCACGGTCTCTGGGCCCAGTGCGGGCCCGCAAGGGCCGAACATTGGCGGCGAGCGAGGGGAAATCAGGAGAAGGCGTCTTCAGAAGGCTCGGAATTCCCCCGGCCTTTTGAAAAGTGTTCCAAACCTTCCCCCAAGACACAAAACACCTCCCAGAAGGCGCGATGGGCTGCTGAGAAGTCCCGCCGCCTTCTGAGACTTGCCCCCCTCTCGCTCGCCGCCGCGAAGGCGGCGAAAGCCCTCCTGTCCTGGCTCTTCTCTCGGCGCGCGGACGTCTGGGGGAGGAGGAGGAGGGCGGAGGAGGAGGAGGGCGGAGGAGGGCGGAGGAGGAGGAGGAGGAAGGAGGAGGAGGAGGAGGGAGGAGGGAGAGGAGGAGGAGGAGGGGCGGTCGCAGAGGAGGGCGGAGGGAGGGCGAGGAGGGCGGAGGGAGGGCGGGAGGAGGGCGGAGGGAGCACTGGGCGCGCGGCCCCTCCGTCGGCGCCCCGATGCAGATCCGCCCCAGGACCGGGGCGCTCCTCCCTCCTCTCCTACTCCTCCTCCTCCTCCTCCTCCTCCTCCTCCTCCTCCTCCTCCTCCTCCTCCTCCTCCTCCTCCCGCGCGCGCGCCTGTCGTGGAAGGGGCCCAGGGTTATGATGTGCCAACTAACTGAGCGAGCAACGACATATGTACATGTACGCCCTCCGCGATCTTGAGTGCACGAACGTCCTCGTTCAAATGCCCTCCAGGGGAAGCTAACCGCGTACGTGTACATATGTTGCTGGCCTCTGACTAACTGTAAGCCGAATGGCCAAACATCATCTCGAGCACCAGGAGAGCACCAGAACTCGGCGGTTTTCACGTGTCGGGCCCTGGGAGACACCCGTCCGACACTGCTTCGGCACTGTTTCGACACTTTTCTGGGTGCTCGGAATCATTTATGGAATGTGGTCCTTGAGTACGATGGGAGCAACAGAAGCCCAGGGGCACACAAGCAAAGAGGCCTTCCGCATGGTCCTCTTGGAGCCCTCTGGGGCCACCTTGGGGACCTCTTGGGCTGTCTTGGGGTCGTCTTGGGCCATTTGGGAACCGTCTGGGGCGTCTGGAGGCCATCCCGGGCCCTACGAAGAGGTTCAGAAGGGACAGGAATTAGCAAAAAGCGCTATGAACATCAACGACTATGGCTTCCCTGGGCCTTCTCGGTGGTCCGTTGGGTTATGTTGCTCCCGTCGTACTTAAGGACCGCATCCCAGAAACAACTTCGAGCGCTCCGAAAAGTGTCGAAACAGTGTCGAAACAGCGTCGGGCGAATCTCCCAGGGCCCGACACGTGAAACACATCGAATTTCGGTACTTTCTTGGTGCTCGAAATTCTTTCTCGTGGTCAAGGCTAAAGTAGGTTGGAACATCATAACCTTTGGGGCCGTCTTGGGGCTCTCTTTGGTCGTCTTGGGGTCCTCGCGGGCCGTCGTGGGGGGCTTGCGCCGTCTAGGGGCCCTCCTGGGGGCCACCAATGGCCCTCTTGGGGCTCTCTTGGGAATCGGCTGGGGCCCTCTGGTGCCCCTCTTGGGCCGTCTTGGGGCTCTCTTGGACCATCGTCGGGCCCTCTGGGGCCTTCTTGGGGCTTTCTTGGGTCATCCTGAGGCGATCTCCAGGGCCTGTTGGGCCGTATTGGACGCCGTTCAAACCAAAAACTGAGATGATGCTAAGCATGTACGCTTCCCTCACAGGAATGAGACGATTGTAGCCACTTGGGGGTTCTCTTGGGGGCTCTCGGGGCGTCATGGGGGCCTCTTGGGCAATTTGGAGGCCGTCTGTCTTGGACCGTCTGGAGGCCATCCTGGCTCTCTCGGAAACGCCCTGGAGTCCATCTTGGGTCGTCAAGGGCAACTTTGGGGCTTCCCGAGGCTGTCCGTGTCGCGAAGCCGCAGCTGTAAGACTTCCGCCAAACTTCCACCGTGGCCGTGGGCCAGACTTCGAGGGGGGCCACCTCCCCAAGCACCTCACACGGGAGTCCTAAACGAGACCGTGGCCACTGGCCAGACTTCGATGGGGTACCCCCCCAGACACCCCACACGGGAGCCCTGAACGAGAACCCCTCCGCGCAAGGTCGGGGAAAGATGCGCACGATGCCCAGCAGCACGTGTGGTCCAAAACCGACAGGCGGCCGCTGTTGAGCAGGCGTTTTTTTTTTTTTTTTCTTTTTTCTTTTCTCTCTCTCTCTCTCTCTCTCGCGCGGACAACGCCCGCGGCGGCACATACAGCGAGCACGGCTCGGAATGAACAGGACATGCTGCTGGTCGTCGTACCCGTTCTTTGGAGGCCTCCCTAATAAGGGTTGTCCGTGTAGGTGGGGTCGGAGGCTCGCGCCGCACCTCGGCGACGCATTGGCGATGTCGGCGTGGAGGAAGTCGGGCTCCACATCGAGCCGCATCCCCGACGCATCGGCGATCTGGCGCGATCCTCCGTCCTCGTCTTCTCCGACCCCAACTGGGAGGCCTAGAGGAATTGGGGTCGGTCTTCGCACCCACCCTTGCCTTACCCAGAACGACTTCAGCGATCGCTCAGGCGGAGCAGGAGGGGGATGAGCAGTAGGAGGGAGGAGGGGGGGAGAAGGGAGGGTGGAGGAGGAGGGGGAGGAGGAAGGGGAGGGGGAGGAGGAGGGGGAGGAGGAAGGGGAGGGGGAGGAGGAGGAGGAGGAGGAGGAGGAGGAGGAGGAGGAGGAGGAGGAGGAGGAAGAGGAGGCGGAGGAGGAGGCGGAGGAGGAGGAGGAGCAGAAGACCGAGGAGGAGGTGGAGGGGGGAAGAGCGGGGGGTGGGGCGGGAGCAGCAGAAGCCGCAGCGCTCGCCCGGAGGGCGCGGCGCGCTCTCCTCGTCTGGGCATGCTGGGCGAGCAGCTCGTGCATCTTGTCCAGCTTCTGCTCCAACTTCTGGTCCTCACGCCGGGGTTGGATACACTGAAGGGGCCCCAGGACACACAAATAAACACACACAAATAAAATTATTCCCCATATGTTCCCATATTTTCTTGGTTTTTGTCTTCCCGCCCAATTCCTATATTTTCCTATAGTTTCTGGGAAATCGACGATTAATTGTGTCTGTGTGTTTTTCCCTCCTGATACACCCTGCGAAGTGCTTAAGACATCATGGGTTCAGAAATTCACAGTCTCAGATGTTGAATAACAGCCCAGAACTTCTATCAACAGCTTAGGACTTACATTGAAACATTAAGAATCATCGAGACTCTGGCCGAAAACGTGAGTGTTCTTAAGCATCGCCTAGGGTGTACGGCGGGCTCGTGTCGCGCCGACCTGCGCGGCGGTCTCTGACACCACATGGGACCGTCGAGACCTGGAACGATCGGCGGCTTTCCGATCGCCAGATTCGGCGGTGGACAAACCTCCCTTTAGTACAGTCTGGTCGTTGACCTAAGGAACCCTAAATAAGGAACGAGGCCCCTTTTTCCCATCAGTTAAAGTTCGAATTCCCATCGAAAACCAAAGGAAAACTTAAGGCAAGCTGTGAAACAATCAAGGAACACGGAGCCCCTCCCCAACGAAAAGGGTTCCTTCTTCAGCGCTCCGACTGTAAACCTCCCTTGAGTGAAAACGGCCTGGGACCGAAACCGACGGACCTGGACCCGCAAAAATGACGGCCGCGACGCCCTCCCGCGAACCGAAAACGGCCAATTCCCGAGTCGACGTGTCAGGGTAGGAGGCCTATCAACCTCCGACTGATCGTTCCATAGGGGCCGACCCTGGGTCACTGGCGGTGCTCAACCCTGAACGCTCGCGGCGGGGTCGCGGCAAGTCGGCACGACGCGAACCTGCCGTGAGAAACATCCAGGGCTACCCCAGGTCACCCAACTTCGTGCACCCCGCCCCGCGATGCACGGCATCTTCGCGCCCTCGCGCCCTCCCCCCCCCCCTGGAGAAGGGCGGCCGCTCAGGCCCAGGCCGCGACGTGCTAAGCGCGACTACCTTCGCATTTCGTCGCCCCCCCCTCCCTCGGGCGACCTAGAGCAAGGACTATCTCATCACCCCTCCTGCCCCTGCTCCTCCTCCTCCTCCTCCTCCTGCTCCTCCTGCTCCTCCTGCTCCTCCTCCTCCTGCTCCTCCTGCTCCTGCTCCTCCTCCTCCTCCTCCTTCTCCTCCTGCTCCTCCTGTCCTCCTCCTCCTGCTCCTCCTCCTCCTGCTCCTCCTGCTCCTGCTCCTCCTCCTCCTCCTCCTCCTGCTCCTGCTCCCCTCCTCCTCCTCCTCCTCCTCCTCCCTTCCTCCTCCTCCTCCCCCATCCTCCTCCCCCATCCTCCTGCTCCTCCTGCTCCTCCTTCCTTGAAGACGGCCAGAGGAACACGACCCTGGTCGAAGACGAGCTGGGCGAAAACGACTGTGCAAAAAGACTGGGTGAAGACAACCCCCTTCAATAAAAATCGGGCGAGAACGACTAGAAGAACATGACCCTGGGCGAAGACGAACCGGGAGAAAACGAATGAGCGAAGACGACCTGGGCGAAGGCAACCCAGGCGAAGACGAGCTGGGCGAAGACGACCAGGCGACGACGACGCCAGGCGAAGACGAGCTGGGCGAAGACGACCAATCGACGAGGAGCCCGGATGAAAACGATCCACACCAGATCCAGGACGCACAGTTTTGGCCGTGGGCGAAACGCAACACAGGCGTGAGAGGACAACGAAATTGGCGCCCCCGGGTTGGCGCGAGTCTGAGGCAACCCCTGAACTCGCCATCGCTCGGACGTCCATTCCCTGTGTTTTTTTCGGTTTCGTGCGTGGTTTTTTCGCCAAATGATCAAGGATGCTCCTCGATGGTCCTCGCCGAAGGAAAAATGCACACGTCCGAGCGATGCCAAGTGAATCTGGGAGGGGGGCGGAAGGCTCGTATCTGCCGGCCCCCGAGCATGAGCCCCTAGCCCCGAGCCGATCGGGCCAGTCGTACCGCCGTCTTGAAGCTCTCGTCGTGCACTAGCTGCTGCCATGGGGCTCGACCCGCTGGGTGGCGAACAACAAAAACAGCAGAATGGTAAGGGAGACGTCTGCTTTTACGGAAGGGGGGGGGGGGGGCAACGATGTCGAGCACGAAGGGGGTCAACTTTTTCGTCCCTTTGCCGTCGCCCCCCCGCCTCACCATATGGGGCGGCGGCCTCGTCGGGGAACCTCAGCTGAGAAGCAGAGATCTTCCAACCGCTGCAGCACAGGTGTACGATTCGTGAGCGCAAGCCCTCCCCGAAGGGACCACCCTCAGGTCCGAGAGGCATTTCTTCGTTGTTTCGAGTCCGAAGCGTCTTGTGACGGAAGCCTTGGGCGCGATGAGTGCTGGCTTCGGGCCCAAACAGCGGTTACAAAGTGATGACTCTGCTGCTTCTCTACGTGGCGACATCCGAGCCCTGCCCCCCTTCTGAATCGATGGGAGGCGGGGGTACAGTCGGGGCGTTGACCTCAGGAACCCCAAATGAGGAACAGGGCCCCTTTCTCCCATAAGTTGAACTTCGATTTCCCATGGAGAACCTCGGGAAAACAGAAGGCAAACTGTAGAACAATCAAGGAACACCGAGCCCCTCCCCAACGAAAAGGGTTCCTTCTTCAGGGCCCCGGCTGTAGGGTTTCGGGGCTCGCCGCCTGATCGACGAGCTCCGCGCCCTTCCCCCGCTGCCCCTCGAGCTGCCCGAACCGTCGATCGGCCGGGGGGGGGGCCAAGACTTCGCCGCCGACTCCACCCTCCTCCTCCCCCCCTCCTCCTCCTCCTCCTCCTCCTCCTCCTCCTCCCTCCTCCTCCTCCCCTCCTCCTCCTCCTCCTCCCTCCTCCTCCTCCTCCTCCTCTCCTCCTCCTCCTTCTCACCTCCTCCTCCTCTCCTCCTCCTCCATCCCTCCTCCCCCCTCCTCCCCTCCCCCCTCCGCCCTCATCCTTCCGCCGATTCCCCCTGGGCGGCGGGGCCGGGTCGCGGACCTCCTCTCCAGCTCCCCGAAGACCCTGCTGTTGTCCTTCCGGCGCCGCGGGCGGGCCCCTCTTCCCGCTTGCGCCCTCTCTCCTCCTCCTCCTCCTCCTCCTCATCCTCCTCCTCCTCCTCTCCTCCTCCATGACTGATCAACCTCATCCTCATCCTCATCATCCTCATCCTCATCCATCATCCTCATCCTCATCATCTCATCATCTCATCATCTCATCATCTCATCATCATCATCATCATCATCATCATCATCATCATCATCATCATCATCATCGTCATCATCATCATCATCAGCAGCAGCAGCATCATCATCATCGTCATCATCATCATCATCATCAGCAGCATCATCATCATCGTCATCACTATCAGCATTATCATCATCATCAGCAGCATCGTCATCGTCATCGTCGTCGTCATCGTCATCATCCTAATCATCATCATCATCATCATCATCATCATCATCATCATCATCATGATCATGATCATGATCATGATCATCATCATCATCATCAGCATCATCATCATCATCATCAACATTACCATGATCATGATCATCACCACCACCATCATCATCGCAATCATCATCATCACCACCACACCACCACCGTCACTATCATCATCACCATCACCACCACGACCGCGACCACCACCATCACCATCACTATCACCATCATCATCACCATCACCATTGCCACCACCACCATCACCATCATCAGTCCATCATCATCATCACCATCACGTCATCCTGATCATCATCATCGTCGTCGTCGTCGTCAGCCTCATCATCATCATCAGTATCGTCATCAGCATCATCATTATCGTTAGTATTATGACTATTACTTATCATGATTCTGAGGTTTCTATGATTAGCATTATCATCATCGTCGTCGTAAGCAGCAACAGCATCAGCAAAATCCTCATCCTCATCCTCCGCATCCTCCTCATCCTCATCCTCCTCCTCCCCCTCCTCCTGCTCATCGTCGTCACCACCCACCACCATTATCATCATCACCATCGTCGTCGTCGCCAATGTCGTCATCCTCATCCTCATCCTCATCCCAATCCTCATCGTCATTCCTATCTTCATCCTTAGACGCATCATCATCATCAGCATCAGCATCAGCATCAACATCAGCATCGGCATCGTCATCGTGTTCATGTTTATCACCATCGTCGTCGTCACCAACAGCATCAGCATCCTCCTGCTCATCATCATCTTTATCAACATCATCATCATCATCATCGTCGTCATCATCATCATCGTCATCATCATCACCATCACCGTCGTCGTCGTCATCATCATCATGATCACCACCACGACCGCGACCACCATCATCACCATCACTATCACCATCATCATCACCATCACCATTGCCACCACCACCATCACCATCACCAATCCATCATCATCATTATCATCGCGTCATCCTGATCATCATCATCGTCGTCGTCGTCATCGTCAGCCTCATCATCATCATCAGTATCGTCATTATCGTTAGTATTATGACTATTACTTATCATGATTCTGAGGTTTCTATGGTTAACATTATCATCATCGTCGTCGTAAGCAGCAACAGCATCAGCAAAATCCTCATCCCTCATCCTCATCCTCCGCATCCTCCTCATCCTCATCCTCCTCCCCCCCCTCCTCCTGCTCATCGTCGTCACCACCCACCACCATTATCATCATCATCACCATCGTCGTCGCCAATGTCGTCATCCTCATCCTCATCCTCATCCCAATCCTCATCATCATTCGTATCTTCATCCTTAGACGCATCATCATCATCATCATCATCATCATCATCATCATCATCATCATCACCAGCAACAACATCAGCATCGGCATCGTCATCGTCGTCATGTTTATCACCATCGTCGTCGTCACCAACAGCATCAGCATCCTCTTGCTCATCATCATCATCATCATCATCATCATCATCATCATCATCATCATCATCATCATCGTCATCATCATCATCGTCACAATCACCATGATCATCATCATCATCAGCAGCATCATCATCGTCACCATCGTCATCAGCATCATCACCATCCCCATCAGCAGCATCATCATCAGTAACATCAGCACCATCACCAATAGCAGCAGTCTCACCATCACCATCACCACCATCATAATCAGCATCAGTAGCAGCACAACCAGCATCATCCTCATCATCATCACGATCCACAGCATCACCATCACCATCATCACATACACCATCATCATCATCATCATCACCATGATCATCACCATGATCATCATCATCAACATCGTGGTCACCATCATCTCATTGCTATTCATCGGAATCAGCACCGTCATTGTCGTCATCGCCACCATCGGCTGCAACATAGTCGCCATCATCGTCTTCATATGCATCTTGATCGTAATCTTCATCGTCATCATCTTCAGCTTTATCTTCATCGCCACCACAACCATACGAATCCTCATATTTATCATCATCATCATCACGATCATGATCATGGCCATCACCATCAACACAATCAACATCAACCTCAGCAGCCTCATCATCACAATCATCATCCTCATCATCCTCCTCCTCATCATCATCGTCATCGTCAACGCCATCGTCATCATCATCGACCTTATCAACTGGTGTCGCCATCCTCATGACCGTCACCATCAGCATCACCATTACCATCCGCCTCCCCCCTCGGCCGAAGCGCGCCCAGAGTCCAGCAAGGCATGAGGGTACACACCAGTTTTGTACGACTAATGCTCTTTCGGGGCTGTGACCAGGGGAGACTGCAGCACCGCTTCCTGCAAGTTGGGCCCTGTCCAAAATCAGCATTTCCATGCGGATCGTCTCTGCGCCTCGTCTCCGTCGTCGTCATGGTCGTGATGCATGTTGCTCTGCTGGGGACTTGTCGACCTTTATGCGGTGATCACTACCACCTCCCCTTCCTCCTCCTCACTCTCCTGCTCCTCCTCCGCCTCTTCCTCCTCCTCCTCCCCCCCCCTCCTCCTCCTCTTTCTCCCCTCCTGCCCCACCCCCTCCTCCTCCCCTTCCTCCTCCCTCCCCCTCCTCCTCTTCCTCCTCCTCCTCCTCCTCCTCCTCTCCTCCTCCTCCTCTCCTTCCTCATCCTCCTCCTCTTCCTCCTCCTCCTCCTCCTCGTCCTCCTCCTCGTCCTCCTCCTCGTCCTCCCCTTGGCCTCCTCCTCCTCCTCCTCCTCCTCTGCTCCTCCTCCTCCTCCTCTGCTCCTCCTCCTCCTCCTCCTCCTCCTCGTCCTCGTCGTCCTCCTTCTCCTTCTCCTTCTCGTCCTCCTCCACCTCCTCCTTCTCCTCGTCCTCCCCTTGGTATCCTCCTCCTCCTTCGCCTCCTCCTCGTCAGCCTGAACGAGGCCGCGAGCGTCGAGCGCGGCTGGGCGGAGGGACACACGCGCGCGCGTCGCTCCTGGCGGGGCAGCGCTCGGGAGTCCAGCGAGGACTGGCCGATGACGGACTCGCCAAAGCTGAACAGGCCCTCGAGCTCCTGCGGTAAGGACAGGAGGATGAGGAAGAGGAACAGGAGGAGGAGGAGGAGGAGGAGGAGGAGGAGGAGGAGGAGGATGAGGAGGAGGAGGAGGAAGAGGATGAGGCGGGCGAGGAGGAGGAATAGCAGGAGCTCGAAAAGGATGACGAGCCGGAGGAGGGGGACTGGGATGAGGATGAGGAAGAGGGGCAGCAAGAGGAGGACCATCATAAGCCCAAGATGCACCAACGATGCTGCAATCCACTCTTATGTCCCGAATCCCATCCTCGCGCACCTCTACAGATGTCCATTTCCAGTGCGGGAAACGCCCCCCTCCCCCTGACGGAAGAACGCCCCATGGGTCTGACATTCTGGCGATGCCCCATTCCACCTTCCATCCTTCCAGCTATAAGATCTGCCAAGAGGTGGGGCCATACAATTCAAGGACATGTCCAACGAGAGCTCCGTTTCGACACGGATGTGCACTCCATCCCTGCAAGCGTTGCACACTTGCATAACCCTTGTCAGGACATGCGAAGATGCCTCAAACGAAAGCCCCCATCTGAAACAGAAACCGCCCTCCATTCATCCAACTGTTATGAAATGTTGGAACTCGATTTCCAACATTGAAGAATCATCAAACGGAAAACCCATTCAACAAAAAGCAGCTCTCCATCCGTGTACGTAGCTGCTGATCTTGTGCAAGACGAATGTGTGAAGCACCAATTCGAGAAACTCATAAGAAACTCACAAGAAGAACGAACCGCCCTCCATCCGTGTAGCCATTCGACTAGTAAAGACGAGTGTGGGCATAGCAAAGGCGAGAACCCCATTCTGAAGACCACCTGTGCTCCATGTGGGTACTTGCTGATACTTGAGCAGGCTACGGTCAGGTCGGGCATGTCCTCCCACAGGCGGATTCTGGGCGACAAGCAGGGAATAGTCAAACATATGCAAACATACTCAATAAATGATCCAACAATCGTCCCCAGACTTTTTTTGCCGATTTTTGTGCATATTCCTCCTGTAGAGGGACAGGTCCGCCGTAAGGCCACGGACGCAGAAAGTGCCAGGGGCGAGTGAGCGCGACGCCGTGCGGTCGAGCCCGCGTGTCCGCGGCCCTCCAATCTTGCAGAACTCCTGCGGCAACGGCCAAGTCGGGCGCGCCCCTCTACAGGAGGAATATCCAAACATAGTTTTAAAACATAGTCTGGATACGACTTGTTCGATTATTGTTTAGGATATGTTTGAGCATATTTTCAATAAAATTAGTTTTTCGTTCACAATCCGCCCGTATGGGAGACATGCCTGACCTGAGACAACGGATTCCACTGTTCCGGGTTGTCTGCGGCGTATGTCGTCCAGGCAAAGTCATTCGCATGTCTTTGTGGCGGGAAGTCGTCGGAGTGCGGGCGCGGGTGCAAGAAATCCAGCCCTGGAAACCCGCGCGCGATATGCACCTGAGGGAAGCCCCCGGAGCACCCTGAACGAATCAGCTTCTCTGACGGCCGCGGGAAGTCGCCGCGCGGCGCGCGGAGCGAAGAAACCCTGGGCACCCTGACGAAACTCGGATGGTTTCTTGATGCGCGCCCCCACGTGTTGGTCCCTGTGCCCACTCCCAAGCCTCCAGCACCAGGCGTTTTTGGGACCTCCGAGTCGAGCAGGGACCGACCGTCCTGGCATTCCTATAGGCATACCACGGAATGTTCTTAGAACCCCCCAAACAGTGTTCTAAGAACAGAAACAATGTTCTTAGAACAGAAGCCCGATGTGTTCAAACAAGACGGTCCCAACCAAACATGTCCTAAGAACACTTCGTGGGAACCACAAAAAAGCTGCTTAGAACATTGCTTGGTGGGGCTGTAAGCGAGCCGGGACGCTTCGCCACTGCTTGACCGAGGGGCCCTGGGCCAGGGGCACCCCCTTAGGGCGACGAGATCTATACATATCCACTGCTCCTGGCCAGGCCCATCCTGGGCCCAGGAGCTGTGTATATGCCTCCCTGGCCAGGCCAGGAGGGCGTATACACCGCTCCTGGGCCCAGGATTGGCCTGGCCAGGAGCAGTGGATATGCATAGATCTCGTCGCCCTATGCCAACGCCCGACCGATGCGTGCGCGAAAGGGCTCTGGACGTGGGGCCAGCCCGTCCAGCTGCCCTCGGGGTGCCACGGCCTCTTCCCGGAGCCGTGTCGCCGTCCCGCCGTTGGTGCTACCCTTAGGTCGGGCCTGTCCCCCCCTCTACAGGGGGACTTTGGACGAAAGATTAAAAAAAAACCCAAAAACGCTCCAAAGATGCCCCCCGAAACCACAAAAAATGGTCCCCAGACTATTTCTCGACCATTCCTGAACATTCGGGGATGGACAGACCCCCCTTTAGCAAAACGTGGTTTCGTGAAAACGACCTGAGGCCCAAACCTGGCGGGCGCAAGCCTGGAAAATAGCGTCCGCGGCGCCCTCTCGAGAACCGAAAACGGACAATTCACTAATCGACGTGTCACTGTTGGGGGCTCTGTCCACCCCCGAAACATTCCCCCTGTAGAGGGACAGGCCCGACTGAATGCTGCCGCCGTGACCTCGGCACACTCCCGCGGGGCGGCGTGCGCTCCGGGGCGCCACAAGGCAGGCAGGGCTCCCGGCACTGCTCGGCGCCGCAGCGGGGCGGGGCCGGACCCGCGCGAGGAGCACGCCTCTCGACGTGGGCTGCCTCTGCGTGTCGTTTCTCGGGGAACGAAAAATGGCATGAACATAAAAACTCGGAGGTCCGCGCGGATTTCTCGGATCGGCGTTGGACCCCCCTCCCTGGCGCGCGGAGCGCGCCAGGGGCGGCGCCGGAGGCGCCGCCAGGGGGGTCCAGCGCGGATCCGAGAAATCCGCGCGGACCTCCGAGTGTTTATGTTTATGTGACTTTTTGTTCCCCTAACGTCCCTCGACGTGGGCTGCCTCTGCGTGTCGTTTCCCAGCGCGGAAAGGGGCCCCGGGACACACCACAATAAATAGGCACAGAAAACAGAATCCCCCACATGTGTTCCCATATTTTCCGGGCTTTTGTCTTCCCCCCCACTTCCCATGCTTCCCGATATTTTCTCTGGAATCGACGATCAATTGTGTCTGCGTCTTTTTTGCCCTCCTGAAGCTCTGAATGCCGTGCCGGCGAACACCTTCTTCCGCATGGCGGGTGGCCGGCCAGACGCACTCCGCCCATGACTCCTCATGAAGTTTGACGTGGTCGTCGTCGTCGAGAGAGAGAGAGAGAGATGCATCGTGTGAGGGGAGGTCGGTAGGTGTAGGGGGGCTTGCTGTCCACCTCGCCGTCGTGAGATGCGGTGGTCGATGCGTGGGGGCGCATCTATTGGAGGACCCGGAGAGGCGTGGACATCCGGCGAGGAAGTCGCAGGCGAGATGTTAGGCCTGCCCTAACGACACGCTTGGTGGCGTGACAGGGGGGAGTTGTCTATGTATAAGGAGACACGATGGATCAGGGATGAACATGAGAAGGTGAGAGGAGGAGGAGGAGGAAGAGGATGATGAGGAGGAGGAGGTGTGAGCATGAGGAGGACAAGTGTAAGCCCAAGGCGCATCAACGATCCAACAAGAGCTTCTACACTAATTGCGGGAAGCGCCTCATTGGAAGGCAACCACCTGCGATTCCTCGGTCGTGCCACAACACACTATCTTTCCTGGGACTCCCCCGCCGCGAACCAACATGACTGCTGCGTCCTGACAGTCGCCAGAACGCCGTTCCTGGGACTTCAGCCATACGACACCCCGAAATGGATGCGAACAGAATGTGCGCGGCGCTGAAGTGAGAGCCTCATTTTGACAAGGAACCGTCCTCCACCCTTGAACCTGCTGCAACTGCAAACTTTTGAAATCCGAATGTGCGCGGCGCTAAGGCGAGAGCCGGATTATGGAAGGAACAGCCCTCCATCCTTCAACACGTTGCAAGCTTTCGAGACAAAAGTGCGCGGCGCTGTAGCGAGACCCACATTTTGAAAACCAGCCGCCCTCCATTCCTGAAACTGCTGCAACCTTTGAAAATGAAAGTGCGCGGCGCTAGAGCGAGAGCCACATTTTGCAAACCAGCCGCCCTCCATCATTGAAGCTGTTGTGACCTTTTCAAACGAATGTGAGCGGCTTTAAAGGGCGAGCCACGTTTTGAAAACCAGCCGCCCCCCACCCTTGAATATGCTGCAGACTTCAAGCCTCAGGATCAAAAAGGGTGAGGACACGTCAGGCGAAACGCCCGGGCCAGCCCTACCAACACGTCTGGGGCTGCGACAGGGTGGAGTTAGCTGTAAGGAAAAGGGATGGGGAGGAGGAGGAGGAGGAGGAGGAGAAGGCGGTGGCGGTGGTGGTGTGGAGGAAGTTGTAGAGGAGGGCGTGGTGGGAGGAAAAGAATCGCAAGCCACTGATGGGAAGAGAAAAAATGGTAAGGGTATTGAGGGTACTGACTATACCGAACCCCGAGGGAAACGTTCGGCCCAACGGCCGCAAGAGAGAGCTCAATCCTCCTCAGGTAGCTCAAAAAGCGTGGGTGGCCTCCTCACCAACTCCATGGCACCACGAAACAAACTCAACCACCGCAGTCGGAAGGCAACACTGTGAAGGGAGACGTCAAGGTCGAGGCGAACGGAGGGGGACTCGAATCGGCGGCAGCAGGCAACTGGAGGCGGATGTGGAGGGGATGGAAGCAGGACGAGGTGGGAGGAATCAATTCGATTCGAGCTCGTGGAATCCAAGACTGCAAACGTGAAGCTGAAAGCTGCCTCCAGTAAGTTTGCTTCTGGTGCTTTGGCGGTGGTGGGAGGAGGAGGATGAGGAGGACGCAGAGGATACTGATGTGGATGGAGGGGGAGGCCAAGCAAGACGGATAGGGCAAGCACTGCCCAATCCTCATCCTCCGTCCCTGTTCCTTGCAAATCCGCCCCAGCGACCCCTGGCACGTCGAGGCATGGTAGAATGCTAAAGGCTGTCTGAAAGGGTGCACGGCCAAACCGAGGACAAACGGACATCCCTCAAGAACATGAGACCCTCCGCCAGCCAAAACACCCCACAACCGATAAGATCACCCAGGGTGCTCTCCCCCAGGATGCACAGGAACATCCACCAAACAAATCCACTGGCGGCGAGGCATAGGCAATCCGCACCAGCGTGGGGCTAATCGGGGCAGCCGATAGGCAAATTGTCCGGCGCGCAAGAGAGAGAGAAAGGCAAGGACGAAGGCGGCCTCGCGAAGGGCACATCCCACAAGCACGAATCGACGGTGGACAAACCTCCCTTTAGTAAACCTCCCTTCGGTGAAAACGGCCTGGGACCGACACCGACGGACCTGGACCCGCAGAATGACGGCCGCGACGCCCTCTCTCGGACCGAAAACGGCCAGTTCGCTCATCGACGTGTCAGGGCAGGTGGTCTATTCACCTCCGAACGAAACACATTAGAGCACCCTCCCTGACTCGACCTCCATCGCTCCTCCTCCTCCTCCTCCTCCTCCTCCTCCTCCGCCTCCGCCTCCGGCTCCTCCTCCTCCTCCTCCGCCTCCTCCTCCTCCTCCTCCGCCTCCTCCTCCTCCTCCTCCTCCGCCTCCTCCGCCTCCTCCTCGGCACCCACCGCGCACAACCGTGAGCGCGCACGGATGCTTCTGCCGGATGCCTCGGTCCGACCGCCATCCTCCGGAGCGCTCTCTCTCTCTCTCTCGGGAGGCCGGCGGCGCGCACGAGGGGGCGGCGCGAGGGGGGCGGCCTTCGAA
>CAUYUJ010020737.1:0-30000 GCA_963575745.1 Prorocentrum cordatum | reverse complement strand
GATCCTACTTGCGAAGTCCTGCAATGGCGGGCCCAGGGACAAAGCTGCCAGCCATTCCCTAAGTCTCCTCAAAGGCGGGGTAGGCCCTTCTTCGGGAGTGGAGTTCGGCAGGTCTTTCCCGTTCAGCGAGGGTGTTACCTCTTGTGCGTGACGTGCGCGATTTATTACCCCCCTTGTTGTGCCACGTGTTGCAGCAGCGGGACGTGGTGCGCCGAGGACCAAGAGGACCTGGAGGAGGAGGAGGAGGAGGAGGAGGAGGAGGAGGAGGAGGAGGAGGAGGAGGAGGAGGAGGGGGAAGAGGAGCCGTTTGCCCACTCGGGGTGGGGCGGACGCCGCCCCACGCGTGGGCGGGCGGCAGCGCGGCGGCCGCGATAGGGGCTGCAGCGAGGGGGAGGACCCCCCACATCCCTCGCAGCGGCGGCAGCCCCTGGCGGCAGCCCGCGGCGGGCCAGACCGCGCGCGAGGCCGCGCGCGGCGGGCCGCTTTCCAGGAGCAGGCCAGACGGCCAAGCGCCCTGAGTGCGCAGCACACCGTCGGCGGCGGCGACAAAGGGCCCAGGCCAGGACGCTCCTCAGGATCACGAAGGCACAGCAGATCTTGTCGGCGCATCACTCCAGTATGGCGAAGCCAGGCAAATGGATCTGCATTGATTGTGGCCAGAACAATGATCCAGCCTCATGGCAGTGTGCGAAGAAGAGTTGTAACAATACTTGGAGGAAGCAGATGCAGAAGCAGGCTGATCAGCGTCGACGCGATCGGGACAGCGCTACTTTCAGGAATGAGATCGCCAAGGTTCTTGAGGAGA
This sequence comes from Prorocentrum cordatum, assembly GCA_963575745.1. Taxonomy (NCBI): domain Eukaryota; class Dinophyceae; order Prorocentrales; family Prorocentraceae; genus Prorocentrum; species Prorocentrum cordatum. The sequence continues at coordinate 29,195 of CAUYUJ010020737.1, read as the reverse complement.
CGATGATGAGCACGAGCAAGTACGCTTTGAACCACTCCATGTACAATCCACCGCCGAAGTCTGACGTAGCTAAGTATCGGAAGTCTTTGGAGGAGAGGATGCAGAGAACTGCAGAAGTTATCGTACATGGGCGGCGGCTGGGAACATGTGTCATTACTCAAGAGAAGGAGCTGAGTGTCATGAAGTGGATGATGTGGCAACTCAAACCTTGTGCCATCCAACGTCGGGAAGCAAAGGACAACATTACGAAGACGGAGGAGAGGTTGCACAAGATCGAGGGCAAGATAGCTACACTCAAACAGGAGGCTTTATATGAAGAGACTTTGTTGGATTACTACCACGACTTATTTCGAGAGGCAGCTGAGGGAGAGGCAGACACGACAGAACTATCAAGTACGGAGGTGGATATCGGTTACGACAGGAGGGTTGCGCTTCAGAAGGAGCTTCGGGCAAGCGATGAAGAGCAGCCTCCACCACCACCACCTCCGCCACCACCGCCGCCGCCATATTCTTCCAGACGTGATCCAACGCCAACGCCAATTGTGGACGGCAAACACCTGCGCTGCCAGGCCTCTTTGAGACAGCCGCAAGGGCAGGTCTCCAGAGGTCTAGGCACAGTACAGCAGCTAGGAGTGCAGAACCCAGCGCAGGACGATGCCCGTCGACCTTCAACTTCGCCAGTTAGAATGGATCCATACGGTGGCACTAGCTCACGTTCGACAGCAGGAAGTTTGCCTGGGAGTTCGTCACACAGATCTGCTTTTTTGTCGTATGCAACGATGCCCTCATCTAGTGCTCAGCAGACGCCGCAGCCTCTTCCAGTTGGGTTACAGATGCCAGAGCAGATGCAGACCCCAGCTACACAAGCGCCGACGACAGCAGCTCCGCGGATACTGCCAGCACAGGTGACGCCGCAGCCACCCCGCAAGGAGGCTGATTGCTACATGACGGTTGACAGCAGCAGTTCAGTGGCGGCAACTTCGGTAGTCAAGTCAGCGCCGAGGACGGAACTACTCACGAAGGAGCAGGCCAAGGTTTACGAGAGTGAGTGTAAGGCGGCCAGACACAACGAATGGTTGGAGCAGCAGAGGGCTGCGGCAGCAGCTCATCAGCACAATCTTATATTACAGCAGCAGAACCGTCAGTTGCAAGTCCAGATCGAGTGCGGCCGTCGAGAGCACAGCGGAGAGCAACAGGAATTGGAGCACCAGAGGCAGCAACTTGCAAGCCGTGAAATGGAAGTACAGCGCTTTGGGCAGGAGGAGATGGCCAAGATTACGATGATCATGCATCAGCTCCAACGTCGTTCAGAGGAGGTTGACGAACAGCGCCAGGCATTCATCGAGAGGGACAAAGCCAAACATCAGAAAGATACCGAGGACATGGAACAGTGGAAGCGAAGTCAGATGGCAAGAGTGGCTGGTGAACTCAGAGAGGTGCATGAGATGAAGGCCGAGAACGACGAGCAGTACCAGAAAGTTTGGCTTGAATTAGAGGAGCAGCGGCAACAAGATGAAGTACGACAACAGCAGCTTGTTGAGGCAGTCCGATCAGCAGAGGCTCGTACTCAGCACTATGAAGATGAGATCGGGCGGCTTCGTGCTCAAAAAGGGAAAGGAATTACCCCGCGATCGAATCGGACGAACCCATATGGTAAGACAGGAGTATCCAGAGTTCAGCCTGGCAGCAGCTTGGAGAATGAGACGGAGAAGTTTGAAGCCGAATTGCTTTTGCAGAAGAGGCAGGCTGAGCGTGACAGCGAGATGTACATCGACTACGAGTGCCAGAGGTATATGGCGGGTTCGCCGTTATGTTCTTCAATTTACTCCTCACCACCCTCTACCATGACCAGGGCAGTGGATGTGGCGCTTGCTGATGAGGACGCTGCTCGACAGCAGGAAGAAGCTGACTTTCAAGAATGGTTACGTGCAGAACGGCAGGTCTATGCATTTGAAGAGGCACGGATGTCAGTGGTTCGGAATGCAGAATACAAGGAGGCAGAGCAGCGTGAGGCACAGCAGCGAGCCGAGCACCGACAAGAAGTTCAAGTTGACTCTGTGCACTCTTCACCGACGGTGGTACCTGAACTATCGGCTGAAGTTGCTCGTGATATGCTTCCAAATCGTTATTCTACTACGATGGACTCTGCAGACGCAGTTTCGACAGAAGACATCATGGACGCAGCTCAGAGGTATGATCGGGCAGTAGCAGCTGAGCTTGAGGCCATTCAAGAGGAGGAAATCAGCCTTTTGATGCATGACAGAAAGGTAGCCAGAGAAGAACAAGAAGAACAATACCAGGATGAGTTAGCCAAGTACGGACTCGAGGTCATACAACAACTAACAGAGGAGGTCGGCCGTGGAGATGAACATCGTGACGGGGGTCTGGATGCTGCAGATGTTGAAGATGAGGTACCTTCAGACGCGGCTCAGCATGCAATTCGTTCAGGGGAAGAGGACACTGACAGGAGCACGGTGCACAAAAGGCCAGCGCGGAAGTATGGGAGACAATTCTTGTACCCTCGTGTTCCGCCTCTTAGCGAAGATAGTCGCACACGTGATGAGAAGACGAGAGGTGGAGTCGCCACCACGAGCGGCGAATGGTCGTCAAGCCAGGCCGTTGAGCAAGGTGGAGCTGACGACATACATCGTTCTCGAGTACCCACTGATTCACGTCGTCAACCAGTGGATGTTCTTCCTGATCACCGCGAGGAGGAACAAGGCGCGTCCCAGCGCCCCTGAGCGCATGGGAAGGGTCTCAGCCAGCGTCGGGGGCTGAGACCTCAGCGGAGATTACGGCCCACGCTTTACGGGTTCCCAGTCTTGGACTGAGTGGGCTGGGAACCTCCGTCAGAGTAGATGCTCGATTTCTAAGTGACTTTGCGGACTCGTCCGCACAGATACCTCAGCAAAGGTTGGGAAGCGGAGCTGCTCCAGTGGTTTGTGACAATCACGATGCACAACTCATCGAAGACACTCCGAGAGCCGAAGAAAGGCTCGGGCACCTTGACGCCCAGGTCTCACCTCAGTATAATTGCTATGGACGTTTTTGCTCACTGGAGACGCCTGAGCCACTACACCTGATGTTTCAACGGCTTCGATGGCATATTCAGTTACAGCGGAATCTTGCTGGCATGTCGATCCACGAGCATAGCATGCTGGCCATGTCCCTTTCGCGGAGTTTGGAGAATGCAGTGAGCAAGATCTTCATCTTCTGCGACGGCTCCTATCACGATAGTGAGCCTACGAGTTCAGCTTGGGCTTGCACAGTGCTGGCAACTGACGGCGATTGTTTCAAGTTCCTGGGCTACTTCAGCGCCTACGTGGTGGACAGCATCAACGTGGAGTTGTCCGACCACCAGATCAACAGCGTGACTACCGAGACGGCAGGCATTTTATGGGCGCTACTATATGCCTTGCAGCTCGAGGCGCACGTCGAGGTGGAGGTGGTGTGCGACTGCCAACCCGCGATGTGCCGCGTTTCGTCAGGGGTGGCCCAGGAAGAACCTTTCTCTCGACTTGGGAGCCACGCCCTTGACGCTGCCCGACGTACCAGGAGGATCACCCTGTCCCACACGGCTGGTCATGACGGGCACCCCTGGAACGAGATGTCGGATGTGATTGCGAAGCATGCGAAGGATCATCCACCTCCACTTCTTCCACAGCAACTGGTAGTACAGCTCAATCCTGTATTGAACTGGGGATGGGCAATGTTGAGAGATAGAGAGGACTTGGACAGCGCGGCCTACCCCAAGTTCACGGAGCATGGCTTCACATATCAGGCAATACGACAGCAAGCCATACTCCAGCCGACTGCAGTACCTACAGGGACAGCTACTAAGACTATACCGTTCAGCGTGAATCTTCGGGTTATATCTTTCAACACACAACGTGCCAACATGGGTGAGCCGCAAGAAAGGCAATTTCACAGAGGACAGCAGATACGGCTCCAATTTCAGCAACTGGGTGCGCACCTTGTTGGCCTGCAGGAGGCTCCATCACCGGCGGCACCAGGGATTCGAGACGGTTTCTACATTATCGGTTCAGGAGAGCAGTCGAAGCTCGGCTGCACACTGCTAGTGAACATGAACAAGCCGTATTGCTCAGTGCCAAATGGCGAGAAGTTGTTCAAGAAAAACAATGTCAGGCTAATCTACAAGGACCCGAGGCTTTTGGTGGTCAGGCTGACGACAACCGAGTTCGATATTTTCGTTTACGTGGTGCACGCTCCGCACGAGAGGCACGAGAGCATTTCGTACACTGATTGGTGGGCCAATGTTCAGGAGATGATGTCGCGGTGGCCGCCTGCTATCGTACTTGGAGACATGAACGCCAAGATCGGGCAGGCAGATGTATCTTCTAGTGGGCCTCGGGAGCTAGTTGGCAGTTTTCATCCAGAATACTGTGTCCCTGCCTGCGACGATGGACCTGCAAAAGCTATGCGCAGAGTATTAGAAGCACACCAGTTGTCTCTTGCTTCTACTTGGCACCCGCATGAAGGTGGACACACATATACCTCTATTGCTGGAGTCCGACATCGTATTGACCACATACTTCTGGACTCACATTGGGCTGACACAGTAACTCAATGCCAGGTTGACTATGGATTTGACTCTTACAGCGATGGAGAAGATCATCATCCAGTTATTTTGGATCTGAGGACGAGTGGAGTTCGCACAGTTGGCAAACAGCGTTCGGCACTGCATCTGGATCAGTCTAAGCTCAAGGACGAGATCAAGGTAAAACAGTTCACTACCATCTTGGACAACGCAGTACTGCCAGAGTGGGAGCTCGACGTAAATGACCATCTTGAAATGACGAATCAGCTGGTCAGGCGTGCTGCTAGAACATGTTTTGGTACCAACAGATTGACATCTTATAAAGGATATGTTTCTGAGTCTACGATGGAACTTGTACGTCTACGTAGGTATGTTCTGCGGGCACGGCGATGGCTTCCTGAGCACAGTGAAGCTAGACCGCCTTGGCGAGAACTACTTCACCATTTGGATGATCCGCTCTTTCGACCTCGCCAGGAACTGCCGTGGCAACCTGACGTTCGTCAGCTTCGCTGTCATGGACAAAAAATGCGGGAGGGAAGCCTCACGGCCAACGACTTCCAAGATCACCTTCGCACATTCTTGGCTAATACTGCTAAGAAAGTTCGGCGAGCGGTTGATGCTGACCGCACTGCCTTCTTGGAAGACCTCTCGAGGCAGATGGATGTGTGTGCTGCGAATAATGAACCACATGGTGAGTGGCGACTACTTAAGATACTGCTCAAGTACGGAGGCAGGAAGGGTAAGTCCAGCAGATATCCTATGCTGGTGGACTCGGCAGGGCAGGTGGCAACGACGGACAAGGAAGCCGATTTGATGATACTGGAATACTTCGCGAACATCGAGGACGCAGAGTTAATGGACGATAACGCTTTGAGAAAAAATATAATGAGCGCCTGCATCACGACATTGATGGAACAGAGTTGGACACTGGTTGCCTACCTCATGTTGGATTGGTGCCAGGAATGTTTTCACGAGTCAAGCGGCGTAAGGCTCCAGGGAAGGATGATATACATGGCGATCTTTTGCGTATTTGCCCTCGCGCCGCTGCTCGGCACTATGGGCCGATTATGTTCAAGACTAGCGTGTACCAGCAGGAGCCCTTCGATTGGAAGCATGGCACTGTGTTTCCTTTACTTAAAACAGGCGGACCTGGGCAGCAACTACAAACGTATCGTTCTATCTTGTTGAATGGGGTGGTGAGCAAGTGCTGGCATAAGTTTCTACGGCAGCAACTCACACGATATCTTGACATACTCCTCCGCGATACCCAGTGTGGAGGTCGACCTGCCAAAGGCCCTGCGCTGCTGGTTCACATTGCAGTTTCGTTTATTCAAGCGGCGCAGCTCCAAGGCCGATCGGCTATTTTATATTTTATTGACTTGGTACAGGCCTTCTACTCGGTGGTGCGTAGTATGGTTTTACCTCGACTCGGCGACCCAGATGGAGACGATGAATACATCATACATCATCATGACTTGCCCATAGCGATGCTTCCCCTGTTGACCTTTATCCTTTCACAACCAGCAGCCTTGGATGGCCTCGGAGCGCACCCTCACCTTTTGGCCCTACTGATCGAAGGACATCGAGATACGCACTTCGGCACTAATACTATCAATACTGTTGCAAGGTCACGCAGGAGCTCGCGCCCAGGGAACTCTCTAGCAGACGCGATCTTCAACGCAGCGTTCTGCAAGCCTCTCAAGAGTATTGACGAGGCCCTACGACCGCTAGGTGCCAGCTTGCCGCTGCGGGTGGATGGAGTCCAGAGTGTTTTGCACCTGCGGAACTGCAAGATGACCCCCACCTCACAGACATTTCCTTTGTTGATGATGCGCTAATTATGCAGCCTGTTGAGGTAGGACAAGATCCTATACAACTCGCTGGTGAAGTCGCGGATGCAGTTCATGTGGCTATGCTCTCGCACGGCTTTTTGGTTAACTACAAGAAATCCAAGTCAGCCATGTTTATCATACCTAGCAAGCAAGCACCTGTCGACTTGAGAGATCGACTTGATAATGAAGATGAACTTTTGATTATACCTACACGGTGGGATATCCAGGTGCACGTGGTGAAGGAGTACAAGTACTTAGGTACGATGATCAACCGTCGCCTCGAGATGGGTCCTCGGATAGCACATTTGGTGCAGAAGCAGAAGATTGCGGCTATGCCTGTTAAGAAGATGATCTCGAAATTTGGGGGTATGACGAGGCCAGCGAAAACGAATCTTGTTGATACCTTGGCCAACGTGCATCTCACTTACCTAGCCGAGACGTGGGCAGCGCTCAGCGAGGCACTTCTACAACGGCTAGAGACACCTCGAATAGCGACATATCGTGTGGCACAAGGCTTGCAGCACCATCGCCAGACCACTATCTTCTACAACGACGAACAAGTTCTATGTTCTGCGAGGAGACTGCATCTGAGAGATATTATTCGTAAGAAGAGGTTAATGTACTTTGGGAAGATGTTTTTGCAGGCTCCTGTCGTCCTATGGTTTCTTCTCGACCAGTTGGCTGACGAACGTGGATCCTGGGTCTCACTGCTTCGTGACGACTTGGAGTGGCTTGATAGTTACAGCAAGGATGGAGCTCGCGCAGCGTGGACGGTGCAGCAGTGGTTCCAGTACGCCAGAGTGAACACGAAGAGCTTCTTGAATGAAGTCAAGACTGCATGGGAGTATCATGTGTATAGGGAACTTGAGAATGTCCAAATGCAGATGGCAGAAAGAAGTCTTAACGCCCAGATGGCGCCGACGGTCACTGCGGACTTGGAGAAGAAATTCGTGTGCTATACTTGTGGATGGGTATGTTCGAAGGAGTCGGCCTGGCGCAAACACTTTTTGGATCATCAGCCGATTGATGGAGCCCAACTGGTTGCACGAGGCACGCAGTGTGGAGCGTGTGGCACAGTGTTTGGAGACCGCTCCAATCTTCTACGGCATTTGCGCAGACGAGGCAGCAGGTGTATATCATGGCTGCTGGACAATGGGGACCTTCTCTCCGCTGGTGAAGCTGAACTTCTGCGGCATGAAGATCTATTACGTGAGAGGAAGCAAGTTCAGCAAGGATACAACTACAGGGTGGTCAAACAGCGGGCTCGCTATGGAGACCTACTTGGCGGCAAAGGTGACAGGCTTGTTCCTGTCAAAGCCCCTGATGTATGGCTACCAGTACGTGAGGTACCCAACGCAGTTCGACGCATCCAGACTGGTGACCTCGGGACAATGGTATTGCTCAATGTCTTTCAAGCCGAGTGCGACGTTGAGTTTTCAGACTCGCTTCAGCATGCATGTGGCCTTGGAATGGAAACATACCCTGGGCAGGATGAGGACGGCACGGTTGTTGGACTACAGGAGTTGCAGATGAGGATGATTGTCACTCGTATGCAGTCAGGCCATGTAGGGGCTATTTTTATTCATCTTCGTGGGAAAACGTGGCATGAAGTTGGACCTGATCAGAGGCGTACCCAAACTGAACCCTGGGGTATCCGACGTTTGCCTCCCCAACGCCGACAGAGCTTTTCTGGCGACAATTCTCAAGTGAGGTCGGTGTGGAGACTACTGCAAGCAGGTACCATGACTGGCGTCCCAGTGGCGGTCATAGTGGAGCGCAAGGCTTATGACAATATTCGGAACTTCATGCCAGACTTTGGGACTGTTGGTGCCCGAGTGGGCCACACTGAGATTGATAGTTGTATGTTTGGTGCTGCTGAAGCTAGAGAGATGATGATTATTCATACACACTGTGATTTCGAGATAGAACTACGTCACCATGGACCCGAACGCTGCTGTCACGACTACCATGGACAACAGAGCCAAGCGGTTGAACTTCCACGGGCTGTTGGTTTACTGATTGGACGGGCCTTCAAAAGGGCCCGTTTTTTCATGACTCTGTCGGCGAGTCTTCGCAGGAGCTTGTAAGTTGTTTTGGATGTGTGCGTAAGTGAGGGTGGACTTGTATCTGTGCTTTGCCCAGCCTTAGGCTGTGAGGTGCCGAGCGGCACCGCATGTTCTGTCGCCTTGGGCGACAACACCTTGGAGGAGGGGTTCTTTGATAGGAGTCGGTGGAGGAGGAGTAATCGTATTCGTCCCCCTCCTTGGCGGCCCCTCGGGTACGAAGGTCTTACTCGTGTTCTGCGCTACCACGGAGTAGTTGAACTATCGAGGGGCCGGCCAAGGGGGTGGCTGTGTGGCCTTCTGTAGGGGACGGGGAGGGCACGGGAGGCGCAAGTGGTAAGGCGGGTGAAACAAACCGTCGAGCGCCACCCCAAGCCTCCCCGTCCCCCAAATTCGTGCTGGGCTGTCGCTCGTCGTCCTGGCGGCGTGCCACCAGGGGCGAGCCTCTCCTTCCCTCTCTTCATAGTCTAGATTACTCGTCTTCCTCTTCTCTCACTTGCTCCTGATGTAGTTGTCTATCGACGGCTACAGTGCTGGCTCTGTGCCCGTCCGAACTCGTGGTTTGGAGGAGGGTGGGTAGCTTCTGGTGATTCTGGTCGACGGGCACAGAGATGCATGTTCCTTGCTGCGTCTCAGGCGCGTTGTGGGCCTCGGAGAAGATCGAGGCATCTGTGCCCTTGCATTGCTCGGCAGTCGGGCGCCGACTGCCGAGCACACTGACGCTTCAGCGGCTGGACCGCTCTGAGCTCGGCCAAGAAAAAAGGGGGAAGAGGAGAGGGAGGATGAGGAGGATGAGGATGAGGATGAGGATGAGGATGGGGGTGAGGATGATGATGATGATGATGATGATGATGATGATGATGATGATGATGATGATGATGATGATGATGATCATGATGATGATGATGATGATGATGATGATGATGATGATGATGATGATGATGATGAGGATGCTGAGGATGATGATGATGATGGTGATGATGATGATGATGATGATGATGCTGATGATGATGATGAAGAGGAGGAGGAGGAGGAGGGAGACGAGAAGGAGGAGGAGGCGAAGGAGGAGGAAGAGAAAGAGGAGGAGGAGGAGGTCCGGAGGAGGAGGATGAGGATGAGGATGAGGATGAGGATGAGGAGAGGGAGGAGGAGGAGGAGGAGGAGGAGGAGGAGGAGGAGGAGGAATCTCGATCCCCTCCCCCACTTCCAACTCATTCCTCCGCCCCGCCTCCGGAATTTCCTCAACCACCCAACTGTCGTTCACCGCGCCCCGGGAGGGCGCGACTTCTCTTCGCGCCCTCACGCCTTCCCCCCTCGAGAAAAGGGAGGACGCTCTGGTCCAGGACCTCGGCGCTCGACTATCTTCGCGTCCCTGCGGCCGCTGTCGTCGTTGTCGTTTTCATGGTCTCTTCGCGCCCCGCTGGTGATCTAGCATGTCGATACGCACAGGAGGAGGGGCTGAGGCAAGAGCAACATGTTCAGGGAAGTGCTTCCTTCACCTCTTCCTTTTCCTACCATTCCTCCTCCTTCCTCCTCCTCCTCCTCCTCTTCCACCTCCTCCAGTCCTTTTCCTTATCAATCACTTCTCCCTATCGCACCGCGAGGCCAGTTTTTAGGGCGGGCTGGGCGTTTCGCCTGAGACTTCCTCACCATTTACGACCCTGAAGCTGGAAACTTGGCAACGGTTTCACTGATAGAGGGCGGGTCGTTTTCACCATGTGACTCTCGCCTTAGCACCGCCCACATTCGTTTTGAAACATGTGCAAGAGCTTCACGGATTGAGGGCGGGTCGTCTTCAAAATGTGGCTCTCGCCTCAGCGCCGCGCACATTCGCTTTAAACATCTGCAAGAGCTTCACGGATTGAGGGCGGCTCCTGTTCAAAATGTTGCTCTCGCCTTGGCGCCGCGCACATTCGTTTTTACAAGCTACAAGATTTCACGGGGTCCCGTGCTCAACATACCAGACATGGTGTGTTGGAGAGATTCAGAATTATGAGAGTGCAGAACTTACGTTGGTTCGCCGTGTTGAAGTCACAGGAATACCGTTCTGGCACGATTCTGGATCGTCAAGACGCAACACTGAGTTGATCCGTGGAGTTGGAGTCCCGAGAATAATGTTTTGGCAAGCTTCAGGATCTGCAAGCGATTGCACTCCAACGAAGGAGTTCCCTCAGTGGAGATGAATCCTTTGTAGGGTCCTGCGAAGAGGGAGCTTGGAGGGAGCCTCCCCCTCCTCCTCTTCCACCTCCTCCTCTTCTTCCTCCTCCTCCTTCCCCTCGTCGTCCTCCTCCACCTCCTCCCCTCCCCCTCCCCCTCCCCCTTCCCCTCCCCGTCCCCGTCCCCGTCCCCGTCCCCGTCCCCGTCCTCGTCCTCGTCCTCGTCCTCGTCCTCGTCGTCCTCCTCCTCCTCCTCCTCCTCCTCCTCCTCCTACACGCAGTCTTGCGGCCAGGCTCGATCTTGTTCGCGTCGGGCTCTGAAGGGGCCAGGCTCCTTTCCCCCGACCCTCCACTGCTAATTAGGGGCCGCCGCGCCGACGGGGCCCGAGAGAGAGAGAGAGACCAAACACGAGGAATGACGAAAGAGAGGGAGAGGGAGAGGGGAAGGGGAGGGAGGAGGAGGAGGAGGAGGAGGAGGAGGAGGAGAAGGAGGACGAGGAGGAGGAGGAGGAGGAGAAGGTTGGAGGTTGGAGGTTGGAGGGTGGAGGTTGGAGGCTGGAGGCTGGAGGGTGGAGGAGGAGGAGGAGGAGGAGGAGGAGGAGGAGGATCGCTCGATGGCCAGGTCGCGCCGCTGGCACGGCTGCGGTCCGTCTGGTGCAGAGCGCTTCCCGCGAGCCCTCCCACCCCCGCCAATCCGAAGGGGCCATGGGACACACGATGCAATTGGGCACAAATTCCCAGGATTCCCCATCTCTCCCATGTTTTTGTCTGCGTTTTCGTCCCCCCCCCACCCACCCACCTCCCATGGTTCCCCATGTTTTCTTAGGAGTCGACGATTCAGCTGTGTCTGTGTGTTTTGGTCCCTCTCCCGCCGATCATGCGCCTCGCCCCCCCCCCGCCGAGTCCCGAGCCGGATCGGCCAGCGGCGCGGGCGAGCGAGAGATGGAACAAACCTCAGGATTGTGAAGTCTAGTCCCAGTTGGGCCCGAAATGGTCTCGTATCGGTGGCGCGCAAACATGGATCAGCGATCCATGGATTTGGCGCGAAGGCGCCAAGTCCATGGATCGGGGGAGGTGCCCTCCCCACAATGCGGCCGGTGCCGCCTCGCTCGGCGGCGGAAATCCGCGAGTTCCCCTGGAAACAGGACCCGCCGCTAATCCACGCCCCCTTGATCCATGTTTGCGATCGCCTGCTCGTAGGCGCTCATCTGGCTGTGGATGGCGCCACCTGGTTGGAGGAGACGGCCCTGATGACAGAGGCGATGGAACAAACCTCAAGCGCGGGCGCCTCGGCCAGGCCGGGCCGGGAGCATCGCGGGCGCCTCGGCCGCCACGGACGGCGCGCCGGGCGCCTGGCCATCGCTTGTTGCGGGACCCCCCGCTCCTGTGTCGAAGGCCGGGTGGGGGTGTCCTCGCCCCCCAGTCGGGCACCGGTTCCGCTCCTCCTCCGCCTCCTACCTCCTCCTCCTCCTCCCTCCTCCCTCCTCCCTCCTCCTCCTCCTCCTCCTCCTCCTCCTCCTCCTCCTCCTCCTCCTCCTCCTCCTCCTCCTCTAGCTCCTCTAGTTCCTCTAGTTCCTCTAGTTCCTAACCTGAGGCGGACCGCTATGCAGTCCCGCCTACACCCTCAAACAGGGATCACCGCACTTGAGGACAGCCCTCGGCCCGCCAGGAGAGAGAGAGAGAGCCTGGCACGGGCGGGGTCCCAAGAGCCATGCACAGCCGCCCTTATGGCTCCGCGAGCCCAGACAATGCTTGCACCTGCGAGGCACCCCCGCACGCAGACCCCGAGGCGCGATTGCCATCGCTCTTCGCGCTGGCCACGCGGGCCTTGGGGTCCACACGCGCAGCGGGCACCGTGGCAGCCCGCGAGACGGGAAAAGGGGCGCCCCAGAAAGCCCCGCTCTGGGGCTCCCGACCAGCTCTTAGGCGATCCAGGGCCTTCCGAGCCAGCCTGGCCGCGTCGCGGCTCTTCCTGGCCAGGGGAACACACAACACGGTGAGGAGGTGCGCCTGCCTACGCCCGTAGGCTGCACACGTCCTACAGAAAACCAGCGTGTCTCCACCCGTCCCAAAGGGCCTGCTCCCAAGAGACCCGTCCCCGCCCCGAATCACCCAGAGCCTGTGGGACGGGTGGGACCTGGCTCCTCCTCCCCTTCCTCCTCCTCCTCCTCCTCCTCCTCCTCCTCCTCCTCCTCCTCTTCCTCCTCCACCTCTTCTTCCTTTCCCCCCCTCCTCCACCTCTTCTCCCACCTCCGCCTTCTCCTCACGATTCTGGGCAAGACGTTGCGCGCAGCCGATCCGGCCACGTGCGACACGTGACGAAACAAATCAAGGCGTCACAGCGTGACCTGGGACGAATCACGCACGTGCAGCACAGCATTCTTGCCAACATGCTTGTACCCACCCCTCCCCACCCCGTCCCCTCCTCCTCCTCCTCCTCCTCCTCCCTCCTGCCTCCTCCTCCTCCTCCTCCTCCTCCTCCTCCTCCTCCTCCTCCTCCTCCTCCTCCTCCTCCTCCTCCTCCTCCTCCTCCACCTCCTCCTCCTCCTCCTCTCCTCCTCCTCCTCCTCCTCTCACCTCCTCCTCCTCCTCCTCCTTCCCTCCGCCTCCTCCTCCTCCTCCTCCTCCTCCTCCTCCTCCTCCTCCTCCTCCTCCTCCTCTCCTCCTGCTTCCTCCTGCTCCTCCTGCTCTCCTGCTCCTCCCTGCTCCTCCTGCTCCTGCTCCTGCTCCTGCTCCTGCTCCGGCTCCTCCTCCTCCTCCTCCTCCTCCTCCTCCTCCTCCTCCTCCTCCCCCTCCTCCCCCTCTTCCTTCCCCTCCTTCCCTTCCTCCTTCCCTTCCTCCTTCCCTTCCTCCTTCCCTTCCTCCTTCCCTTCCCCAGCCTTTCCCAAGTCTTGACCGCCCAAGCGGCCCTCTCGGGCTTGCACGGCCGGGCCGCGCGCCTCCCCCGGAGGGCACGGCTCTCCCGAGGAGCGGGCGGCGGAGCGGCGCCGCGGGGAGGGGCGCCGTGAAGCCTCGCCCGCAGAGGACCTCGAGGCCTGCGCTCCCAAATCCTACGTACGCCCCCCTCCTGCGCCTTCCGCCCCCCCTCTACTTCCCCTCTTCCGCCTCCGCCCTCCTTCCAGGCCCTCCTCCTCCTCCTCCTCCTCCTCCTCCTCCTCCTCCTCCTCCTCCTCCTCCTCCTCCTCCTCCACCTCCTCCTCCTTCTCCTCCTCCTCCTCCTCCTCCTCCTCCCCATCTCGTCAATTATCCCTCTTCTCCTCCTCCTCCTTCTCCTCTTCCTTCTCCTCTGGCCTCCTTCCCCTCCTTCGTCCTCCTGCCCCCCCGTCCTCTCAATCCTCCGCTCTCTTCTGTCCCTCATCCCCTCTCCCTCACTCTTCCTATCTCTTCCTCCTCCCCCCCGTCCTCCCAATCCTCGACCTCTTCCTCCCACTGCCTTTCCCGCCCTCTTCCTCCTCCTCCTCCTCCTCCAGCACCAAGCAGCGCCCCAACCCCACCCCCCGCGGCTCGCATGGTATATGTGCTTGGCGCCGTCGTCCGGCAGCGGCTCTATCTCACACTGCGCGGCCCCGCGCGAGCAGAACCCTCCGCCTCCGCCACCCCCCCCCGCGCCCCGCGCGCCCCAGAACGGGGGGGAGAGGAGGGAAGCAACGCGAGAGGAGGGAGGAAGGGGTGCGGGAGGGACTCTAGGGCTCTGGTCCATGATCCTCCGAACTTGTCCAGACAAGCGCGCTCCACTACCTGCAAAGTCCAGGATCGGCGTGTCTAGACACAAGCGCGTGTCTCGCAGATGGCCTGCATCGGACCCAGGGGATTCACGGCATTCTACACAAATGCAGACGTACAGTGGGGGCGTTGACCTAAGGAACCCTAAATAAGGAACGGGGCCTCTCCCTCCGATAAGTTGAGCTTCGATTTCCAATGGAAAGCCTCAGGACAACAGAAGGCGAACTGCAGAACAATCAAGGAACGCCGAGCCCCTCCCCAACGAAAAGGGTTCCTTCTCCAGGGCCCCGGCTGTATGGTTTTTCGGACGTTTGCGAGTACTCTGGATTCCATAATAAAGTAGGGTTATATTTGGCGGGGGGGTCTGATTTGATCTGTCTTGAAGGGTTAGGGGGGGTCTGGGCAAAGTGCCGCCCTTTCATGGATGGTCTGGGGGGGTCTAAAACTTGTGGTCTGGGAGGATTGCGACCCCCTCCCTTTTACTATGAAATCTGGAGTAGGCACTCTGCGAGCACTGGAACGCGCTAGGCGGGTGCCTCAGCGCCAGCGTATGCTCGTCCACCGAGGCCCTCCAGCACGCCGCGGGGCGGCGCAGCGAGAGCCCGCGCAGGCCCCCCTGGCCCCTCCTCCTCCTCCTCCTCCTCCTCCTCCTCCTCCTCCTCCTATCCTCCTCCTCCTCCTATCCTCCTCCTCCTATCCTCCTCCTATGCTCCTCCTCCTCCTCCTCCTCCTATCCTCCTATCCTCCTATCCTCCTATCCTCCTATCCTCCTATCCTCCTCCTCCTCCTCCTCCTCCTCCTCCTATCCTCCTATCCTCCTATCCTCCTATCCTCCTACCTCCTCCTCCTATCCTCCTTCCTCCTCCTCCTCCCTCCTCCTCCTTCCCTCCCCCTATCTCCTATCCTCCCTATCCTCCTATCCTCCTCCTCCTCCTCCTCCTCCTCCTCCTCTCCTCCTCCATCCTCCTCCTATCCTCCCCTGTCCTCCTCCTCCTCCTCCTCCTCCCCTCCTCCTATCCCCTCCTCCTCCTCTCCTCCTCCTCCTCCTCCTCTCCTCCTCCTCCTCCCCCTCCTCCTATCCTCCTATCCTCCCTCCTCCGCCTCCTCCTCCTCCTCCCTCCTCCCTATCCTCCTCCTTCCTCCTCCTCCTCCTCCTCCTCCTCCCTCCTCCTCCTCCTCCTCCTCCTCCTCCTCCTCCCTATCCTCCTCCTATCCTCCTCCTATCCTCCTCCTATCCTCCCTCCTATCCTCCTCCTCCTCCTCCTCCTCCTCCTCCTCCTCCTCCTCATTTCCTCCTCCTCCTCCTATCCTCCTCCTCCTCCTCCCCTCCCCCTCCCCCCTCCTCCTCCTCCTCCTCCTCCTCCTCCTCCTCCTCCTCCTCCTCCTCCTCCTCCTCTTCCTCCTATCCTCCTTGTCAACCCGGATGATAAGGATGCGCGATAAGGATGCAAGGGCCTTGGACGCCCATTTCGAAGCGTTTCGAGCGGGGCGCGGCCAGCGAAAGTGTCCAAGGATGGACCCAGGAGGCAAGGATGCAAGGGTACCCTTGGGAGGGATGGCTATCCTGAACATGCGGGTCGACTGTAGCCGTGGCTGTTGTTCTGAAGGTGAGCGTTTTCTTGTTCGGCGTTCCGACCTTGGGCGGAAAGAGGGAGTGGGAGGGGGTGGGGTCTGGCTCTGGACCGCTGCTTAGTGCGACTGTTTGCAGCGGTGTGGCCTATGGGGAGACTCCACCTGCTTGAGACAGGCGCCAAGAACAGCCGCGATCTACTCCATTGGGGGGGGGGTGCGAGGGCCCGCGCCGATTGGTAAAATAATGAACAAGAGCACGACGACAAAAAAAAACTGCGCTCTGGTCATTTCTTTGGCTCCAGGCCGGCCCCGCCCAGTGGAGTAGGGGCGAGGCACCTCTCTGGAATCCGGGGCAAGGCGCGCCACGAGACGGGCGCACGCACCGAGGCCAAGAGCAGGAGGAGAACACTGGCGTCAGGTCGGGCGTGTCCTCCTACAGGGGGACTCTGGACGAAACATAAAACATAGTCAAAACATACTCAAAAAGGATCAAAACATCGTCCCCAGACTATTTTTTGACTATGTTTGCGTATTCCTCCTGTAGAGGGACATGCCCGACTTAACACTGGCGACAGGGACCCTGATGATGGGGCCAACAAGATGTTAACTGGCGGTGCGCAGAGGGGGGCAGGGGGAGAGGGGATGGCTTCTTAGAAACACCCCTCGGGGATCTTCTGACCCGGGTCAATCCAAACCCGGGTCCGTCAGGCCTTGCAGAATCCTGCAATATCCTGCAAGATCCTGCACCCAAACCCGGGTCACAGAGAAGGATCCTGCAGGCTCCTGCAGGATCCTGCACCCAAACCCAGGTCAGTGCAACCCTGGCCCTACAGGATCCTGCAAGATCGGGCGCTCTGGCTGACCCCAGTTTGCGTTGATCCCCGTCTCAAGGCTCCCGAACCCCTGCTTCTTAGAGGGCGCCGGCCTTACATCCATGGAGATGGCCTGCGCCCTCTAAGGAGCAGGGGTGCCTCACGCGAGAAACCAATGCTGAACAAAAACCGCCGCTCACACGTGTAACCGCTGCAACCTGGCAAAACTTCACGAATTCGAGGAAATGTCCAGCGAGAACTCATTTTCAAAAATGAGCAACCTTCCATCAGTATAACCGCTGCACCAGCTTAGACGTCCTATGGCAAGTGACCGTGAGAAAACTTCAAGCGAGAAACCGATGCTGACAACAAAAAACTGCCGCTCACACGTGCAACCGCTGCAACCTGGCAGAACTTCACGACCAATGATTTGGGAATGTCCAACGGTAACCCCAATCTGAAAACGGTACTGCACTCCACCCGTGAAGCCTCTGGAAGTGGCTCAGACGAATGCGCGCCGCGCTCAGGCGAGGATCGCATAGTGGAAACGTGATGCCCTCCATCGGTGTAGCCGTTGGAAGCTTTTGGACTGGATGCTCGTAGTGCTATGGTGAGAAGCACAGAGTGAACACACACAGAGACAGAGACAGAGACAGAGACACACAGATACACCTCCACACACACAGACACACAGACACACAGACACACAGACAGACACAGACAGACACAGACAGACACAGACAGACACAGACAGACACAGACAGACACAGACAGACACAGACAGACACACAGACACACAACACAGCAGACACACACAGCAGACACACACAGCAGACACACACACGCACACACACACGCACACACACAGCAGACACACACACACACACACACACACACACACACGCACCGCCCCAGATCCGTGCGCCGATCCGAGAAACCCGCGCGGATCTACGAGAGGTTGTGCTTGTGTCATTATTTGGCCATCGCTCGGACGTCCAGTCCCTGTGTTTTTGTTTCGGCTTCGTGCGTGGTTTTTCCGCCAGGTGATCAAGGCTGCTTCGATGGTCTTCGCCGAAGGACAGATGCACACGTCCGAGCGATGCCAAGACTATGCAGCGCCGATGGATCGGCGAGGGGCCCCCGACAGCGAATCCGCGTGCTCCTGGGCGGGGTGGGTTATCGGGCCCCCGTCGGCGACGAACGGGCGATTGGGGGTCGATGCGTCCCCCCATGAGCCTAATCCCCCAGAGCGCTGCCCCCTGGCTTCCGGGTCATGACTCGCGGGCACCCCTAGAAGGTTCTCGGCGAGGCGCAGCCGCTGGAGGGCATCCCGAGGCTGGAACACCGCGACAGACCGCGGAGAGCCAACAAAAACGTTCCCGAACTACGGCCGAACGTCGGGTCGGCGAACCAGACGCGCCGAGGAGGGGGAGGAGGAGGAGGAAGAGGAGGAGGAAGAGGAGGAGGAGGAGGAGGAGGAGGAGGAGCAGGAGGAGCAGGAGGAGGAGGAGTAGGAGGAGAGGAGGGAGAGGAGGAGGAGGAGAGGAGGAGGATGAGGAGGAGGGGAGGAGGAGGAGGAGGAGGAAGGAGGAGGAGGAGCTAGGAGGAGGAGTAAGGATCACACCGAGCACAATAGGGAAAGGGAGCGAAGGGAGGCGAGGAGGAGGAAGGAGGAGGATGAGGAGGAGGAGGAGGGGGGCGAGGAGGAGGAGGAGGAGGAGGAGGGCCTCGTGGGTCGGGGCGCTTCCGTGACGAGCCCGGCGCACGCCCTGGCAGCGATGCTTTCTGCTCGGCCAGGGCTCTGCGACCCTGGCCGGGTCCCCTCCTCCTCCTCCTCCTCCTCCTCCTCCTCCTCCCTCCTCCCCCTCCCCCTCCTCCTATCCCTCCTCCTCCTCCTCCTCCTCCTCCTCCTCCTCCTCCTCCTCCTCCTCCTCCTCCTCCTCCTCCATCCCTGCCTGCTCAGCGAGCCCGAACAAAACACAGCTATGGGACGCACAGAGACTTGCATGCTGGTGCTGCTGTATGTCCGCCTTGGAGGCGCGCGTCCGACCCGAACATTTCGTATCCCCACCTTGTAGTATATCGTTTCCCCAGCGGTGTGGCCAGAAAGCGCCCACGACGACGCACACACTATAAGATTTCTCGGTGCGCGCGTCGCCCCTGGGGGGGCGACGCACATATAGTGTAAGTATGTTGGGGTGATGCCGGTACTATTTACAGATGATTCGCCTTCCCTCGCAGCCTCGTGGATCGGGACGCGCTACCAAGGGTCTAAAGGTGTCACGGGCCGCCGCGAAGCGAGACCCTCCGGCGGGAGGAGGGCAAGAGATCTGGCCGAGGGCTTGGAGCGTCCAGGCACGAGTCGGGGAGGTGATTGTAGGGGGCCACAAGCGAACCTACCCCCTAACACCCCACGATTTTCTGAGGGGGAGGGTGGGGTTCACTTCATTCGGGAGGTCACGAGCGAAGTGAACCCCACCCTCCCCCTCAGAAATCGTGGGGGGTAGGGGTAGGGTTCGCATGTGGCCCCCTAGATTGCTTCCCCGAACCGCGGCCGCATGTCTCTCGGCGGCAAGCGAAGGGGGGAAGTGAGAAGGCGAAGGCCTTCTCGGAAGGTTCGGAAGTCCCTGGGCCTTCCGATGAGTGCTCTGAGCCTTCCCCGAGGGCAGACAAAAACCTCTGAGAAGGCAGAAGGCGTGGGGGCTTCTGAAAAGTCCCGCCGCCTTCTGAGAATCGGGGGCGCGCAAACATGTATTAGCGATCCATGGATTCGGCGCGCGGTCGCCAAATCCATGGGTCGGGGGATGGGCCCTCTCCAAAATGCGACCGGCGCCGCCTCGTTCGGCGGCGGAAATCCGCGGCTTCCCATGGAAACGAAACCAGTCGCTAATCCACGCCCCCTTGATCCATGTTTGCGATCGCCTGATCGTAGGCGCCCATTTGGCTGTGGATGGCGCCACCTGGTTGGAGGAGACGGCCCTGATGACAGAGGCGATGGAACAAACCTCAGAATTTTGAGGTCTAGGCCCGGTTGGGCCCGAAATGGTCTCGTGAGCGCCCATCTGAGAAGGCCTTCTCCTTCTCTAGGGGGCCACATGCGAACCCTACCCCTACCCCCCACGATTTTTGAGGGGGAGGGTGGGGTTCACTTCGCTCGTGACCTCCCGAATGAAGTGAACCCCACCCTCCGCCTCGGAAATCGTGGGGGGTAGGGGTAGGGTTCGCTTGTGGCCCTCTATTCTCATTTCCCCCCCTCGCTCGCCGAGTCTGCAGCCAACCGACCCGACGGGCCAGGCCTTGTGGATCGAGACGCTGTGCTTCCGGAACAGCGCGGCGATCTCGCTCATGATCATGGGGACGTCCTGGGCGCGGTGCGGGCCCGCCACGACCCCTCCTCCTCCTCCTCCGCCTCCTCCTCCTCCCTCCTCCTCTGATCCCCTTCTCCTCCTCCTCCTCCTCCTCCTCCTCCTCCTCCTTCCCTCCTCCTTCTCCTCCTCCTGATCCCCTCCTCCTCCTCCTCCTCCTCCTCCTCCTCTTCCTCCTCCTCCTCCTGATCCTGCTCCCGCGACGCCTGCTTACTTCTCCTCCTCCTTCCGTTTTCCCCCTCCTCCTCCTCCTCCTCCTCCTCCTCTGATCCCCTTCTCCTCCTCCTCGCGCCTCCTCCTCCTCCTCTCCTCCTCCTAAAACCTCCCACCTCCTTCTCCTCCTCCTGATCCCCTCCTCCTCCTCCTCCTCTTCCTCCTCCTCCTCTCCTCCTCCTCCTCCTCCTCCTTTTTCCCCTCCTCCTCCTCCTCCTCCTCCTCCTCCTCTTCTTCCTCCTCCTCCTCCTCCCCGAAGGCCACGGCTCGCCCGCGCAGCCGGTGGACGGGTCGAGCCATACCCGGCGACGCAGGAGGACACCCCACATGTTTCTGTTGGAGGCGCACGTCGGGCACGAGCGCCTCTCGCGTATGCTCATCATCATCATCATCATCATCATCATCATCATCATCATCATCATCATCATCATCATCATCATCATCATCATCATCATCATCATCATCATCATAATCACAATCATCATCATCATCATCAGCAGCAGCATCATCATCATCATAATCATCATCATCATCAGCATCATCATCAGCAGCAGCAGCAGTACCAGCATCAGCATCAGCATCAGCATCAGCATCATCATCATCATCATCAGCGGCAGCAGCAGCATCAGCATCATCATTATTCGTATTCGTATTATCATTATTTGTCGTGCCAATAATATTATTATATCCTGCTTTTTATCACGACGATTCGTATGAGTTTTATGCGTGCTAAAATCATTATCACTAATACTATCACCATTATGATTATTATTACTGTTATTATTACTGTTTTTATCATTATTGTTGTTATTATTACCCGTATGAGTGATAGTGCCATGACTATCTATAACTTTGACCATCCGTGTGATGAGGATGATGGTTCATATTACTACTAATATTAGGGTGATACTATTAGTATTACGATTACGATTCTTATCAGTATTATTATTGTTATTATTGTTAGTATTATTACTGGTATTTTTTATTAGTAGCAGCAGCAACAGCAGCAGCAGCAGCAGCAGCAGCAGTAGTAGTAGTAGTAGTAGTAGTAGTAGTAGTAGTAGTGTAGTAATAGCAGCAGCAGCAGCAGCAGCAGGAGTAGTAGTAGTAGTAGTAGTAGTAGTAGTAGTAGTAGTAGTAGTAGTAGTAGTAGTAGTAGTAGTAGTGGTAATAGTAGGAGTAGTAGTAGTAATAGTAGTAGTAGTAGTAGTAGTAGTAGTAGTAGTAGTAGTAGTAGTAGTAGTAGTCGTCGTATCGTTATACTATGTATCCTTTCCCGAGCGGTAGACCTACTTTCAACGACCGACGTGTACCTTTCCCTCCTCTGAGACATGCTACGCCCTAGTGCTGTCCCACTTTGTAGGATTGATGGCTGTGCTATCTCCTGTACAGGGACGGGCCCGACTCAAGGCTAGGGGTCGCAGTGCCAGCGCCTCGCGCTGCGCGCAGCGCGCGGCGCGCCCCCGCCCGGGCGCTGGCAGAACTGGGTTCAGTGGGACCTGGTTTAGTGACGTGTCGGGCGTGTCTCCCTACAGAGGGATTTTCGACAAAAAATCAAAAATACCCCCCAAAAGTCAAAACATACTAGAAAATAGTCCCCAGACTATTTTTGGACTTTCTTCTGACTATTTTTAGGGTATTTCTTATTCTTCGTCGAAAGTCTCCCTGTAGGGGGACAGGCCCGACTTAAGTTTAGTGATGTGTACTGGGGGACGCCCCCCCGCCCCGCTCCACTGACCGGAACTGCCGTCCCCCGACAAGACACCAGCTACGACAAAACCTGGTCTGGCGATCCTGGCCAATTCGGGGGCTCCGGGGCCCTACCACTAAAACCGGGTCCCCTTACCTGGGCTCCTGGCCTTTACCCGACCCGGCCCCCCGTTGCACGGCTCTGGCGCCCGTGCCCGTCCGGGGCGAGCAGCGCCGGGGCCGGACGCCGGGGCAGAGGCAGCGGCTGTTGCTGGGCCTGTGGTCCACCACCACCACCACAAGGTGGAGGGGGGAGGGGGTCCTCCTCCCCCTCTTCTTCCTCCTCCTCCTCCTCCTCCACCTCCTTCCCCCCTCCAACTTGTGGTGGTGGTGGTGGTGGAGAACGAGTCCATCAACTGGCCTCCCCCTGCGGAGGAGCGCTGCCGGATACACTGGCGCTGCTCCATGCCAGCCACAGGAGCTGCTGCCGCTGCGCCCGCACGGCACCTGCTCCGAAAGCTGGCTCCGAGGCGTGCAGAGAAGAGTACCGCTTGACCGCTGCACGGGGCAGGCACAACAACTGGGCTTCGGCATGGCAGCGGCCGGAGGTGGTCCGCGCTGGACGGGCCCCGAGAACATCGGTCCAGAGTGAAGGGGCCCTGGGACACACAAATCAATACACACAAATAAAATAATTCCCCATATTTTCTGGGTTTTTGTCTTCCCCCCCACTTCCCATATTTTCCTACATTTTCTGGGAGTCGACGATTAATTGTGTCTGTGTTTTTTCCCCTCCTGACAGAGGTGCGGACCAGGGCAAATCCGCTCGAAGTCGATCCCTGGACCCTCCCAAGGTCGACACCGACAAAATTGTGCCAGCCGCGTCCAGCCGGGCCAGACTCCTGGATCCGAGCCGTGTCTCCGAGTTGCCGTCTCCCCCATATCTCCCCTCCAGGGCCTCTTCCCCTGGTCCTCCTGCCCCTCCTGCTCCGGCCCCTCCTGCATCATCCTGGTCTTCCTCCTGCTGGCCCGCCACAACGCGCAGCCCCCCGCTTCTGATGGCGCATCGCCCGAAGGGGCCGTTTGGGGGAATCCAGATCCTCTGTGACACCCGAGTCGGCGGATGGAACGTAATTCAGCGCAGTGGGAAAGAATGGGTGGGAGGTGTAGGAATTTCAGACATTGCGAGAGCGCACCTAGCAAGCCTCACTCCTCTCTCCTCATTCCGCTCACCACCTCCTCCTCCTCCTCCTCCTTTTCCTCCTCCTCCTTTTCCTCCTCCTCCTCCTTTTCCTCCTCCTCCTTTTCCTCCTCCTCCTCCTCCTCCTCCTCCTCCTCCTCCTCCTCATCATCATCATCATCATCATCATCATCATCATCGTCATCGTCATCGTCCTCGTCCTCGTCCTCGCCGTCGTCATCATAATCATCATCATCTTCATCATCATAATCATCATCACCATCATCATCGTCCTCATCATCAGCATCGTCATCGTCATCGTCATCATCACCCTTTCCATCACAAACATCATGGTCATCATCATCATCATCATCATCATCATCATCATCATCATCGTCATCAGTATCATCAGCAGCATCGTCGTCATGCCATCATCATTAACAGCAGCATCAACATTACCATCACCACCATCAACACCATCATCACCATCACCATCATCATCATCATCACCATCAACAACAGCATCATCATCAACACCATCGCTATCACCATCACCATTACCATCATCATCATCATCACCATCACCACCACCATCATCATCATCATCATCATCATCATCACCATCACGCTCACCATCGTCGCCCTCATTATCATCATAATGAAGGGGCCGAACGGTCATTCGCTGTCCCTGGGTGAGTGGCTGACATGGGACTCCGCGGCACGGATTATGCTTGCTGTTGTTCTGTTGCGTTGTTGCTGTCGTCGTCCCACCCGCGACCCGCCCGCGACCCACCCGCGACCCACCAAAAACCCACCCGCGACCCCACCCGCGACCCATCCGCGACCCACCTGCGACCCACCCGCGACCCCACCCACGACCCCACCCACGACCCGCCCGCGACCCACCCGCGACCCATCCGCGACACATCCGCGACACACCCGCGATCCACCCGCGACCCGCCCACAGTGCTTTAACAACAACATCGGCGCCTTCGGCGGGCCCGTTGTACAATTTGTAAAAATTAGACGCCTGCGGCGAGCTTCTTCAGAGCCTCGCAGACTGCCGACGTCCCCGCCCCCCCCTTTATTCCCACCATCACCACCATCATAATCACCACCATCATAATCACCACCATCACCATCACCATCACCATCTTCACCAACACCAGTGCCATCAACATCGCCATCATACTCATAGTCATAGTCCTAGTCATAATCATCATCGGCGTCCACATCATCACCAGCAGCATCGGCAACATCATCAGCATCACCATCGTCGTCGTCATCACCACCTGCGTTGACATCATCACAACCATTATCGCCACCATCACCATCATCAGTCTCATCATCATCATCACCATCAGCAGCATTACCATTATCAGTATCAACATCATCATCATACTCATCCTCATCATTCTCATCATCATCATCACCATCGACATCGCCATCATCATCATCACCACCACCATCGCACCACCACCATAATCATCATCATCATCATCATCATCATCATCATCATCATCATCATCCTCATCTTTATCATCATACTCATCACCATGACCAACACCATCACCACTACCACCACCATCCCCATTACCACCACCACCACCATGACCATCATCATCATCACCACCATCACCATCACCATCATCCTCCTCTTCCTTATCCTCATCCTCGTAATCATCCTCTTCATCATCCTCATCATCAGCCTCATCCTCAATTTCCTCCTCGTCCTCCTCATCATCATCCTCGTCCTCCTCCTCATCATCCCTCCTTTTCCTCCTCCGCCTCGTCCTCTTGCTCGGCCTCCTCGAACTCCGTCTTCTCCTCGACCCTTCCATCCCTTCCCCCCTGCCCCTCCCCACCTGCTCCACCTGCCCTCATTGGCCTCCCCTCCTCCTCCTCCTCCTCCTCCTCCTCCTCCTCCTCCTCCTCCTCCTCCTCCTCCTCCTTAGCCTCCAGTTCCTGCTCCCCTTCCTCCTGCCACTGCCCCCCCCCCCCTTCCTTCCCCCTGCCCCCCTTTCTCGTGCCCTCTTTGATCTCCTCCTCCTCCTCCTCCTCCTCCTGTTTCTCCTCCATTCCTTTTCCTTAGAAATAACTTCTCCCTGTTGCACCCCGGGGCCGGTCGCCAGGGCGGGCTGGGCGTTGCGCCTGACTCTTCCTCACCATTTATGACCTTGAAGTTTACACATTGGCAACCGTACTACAAATGGAGGGCGGGTGGTTGTCAAAATGTGGCTCTCGCCTTTGCGCCGCGCACATCCGTCTGAAACATTTGCCAGAGCTTCACGGACTGAGGGCGGATCGTTTTCAAAATGTGGCTCTCGCCTTAGCGCCTCGCATATTCGTTTGAAACATTTGCCAGGGCTTCGCGGACTGAGGGCGGGTGCCTTTTTGAAATGTGGCTCTCGCCTTAGCGCTGCGCAAATTCGTTTGAAACATTTGCAAGAGCTTCACGGATTGAGGGCGGTGCCTTTTTGGTTCTCGCCTTATCGCCGCGCAACTTCGTTTGAAACATTTGCAAGAGTTTCACGGGTTCCCATGGTCAACGTAACAGAAATTGCATTTGGAAAGATCAGGACTACGAGGGCGCAGTCTTTACGTTGATTCGCTCTGTTGAAATCCCAGGAATGGCGTTCTGTCACGATTCATGATCGCCAAGACGCAACAATCAGGTTAATCCGTGGCGTTGGAGTCCCGAGAATAATGTTTGGCACGCTTCAGAGTCGTCAAACAATCGTCTTCCAACGCGGCAGTTCCCGTAGTCGAAATGGAGCGCTTGTAGGGGACTATGAAGGAGCTTGGAGGGAGGGTTTATCCCAACATCGTTGATGAGTCTAGGGCTTGCACTGGTCTTCCTCGTCCTCCTCCTCCTCCTCCTCGATGTCTCGAAGTTGTGGGCTGTCTTGCCGAGCGACTGAAGCCCTCGCCCCCTTTCCTTCCCGTCCCAGTAGCAGATCAGCAGATCATCGCTGGGGGGGGGGGGGGGGGGGGGGGGCGGGAGCTGCAAAAGGGGGCGCGCCACATCCAAACGGGGGGGCTACCCCGGGCAGGAGGGAGAGACCGACGGACGGGGACGACAAGGGAGGGCACAGCAGCAGGAGGATGAGAGGAGAAGACTGCGAGGGGGAGAAGGAGAGCATCAGGCACGACGAGGACACGCAATGGCAGAGGTGAATACATGATATGTAAGTAACTCTATCAACAACTTGAAGTGTTTCGACCAAATATGGAGACGATTAACAAAACTTATACGTGCGTCGGCTTTTCAACCGACAGATAGAAGAGGGAACGAGAGGAGGGAGAGGTCCAAGCGAACAAGTGAAACTCCCAGGCGCCCCCTACGACAGTGGCGGGCACACTCCTGACGGGGTGCTGGCCTGGACAGGTCCCAAGATGACGGCACGTGTAGGAGAGAGGCGCTGAATGGGGTCACCGGAGAGCTGGGGCCTTATCGGGCAATGCTGTGCCCATCGCCGCGTCGTGCACCGCTGGCCCTCCTCCTCCTCCTCCTCCTCCTCCTCCCCGTCCTTCTCCTCGTCGTCCTCCTGGCGCGTGCCCAGGGGCGCGCGCCAGTCTATCCTCGAACAGCTGCAGGTCGCAGCCGCTCATGAGCTGCACGGACCTGCGGTAAGAGCTCACGACACCTGTCTGAGCTCAATCCACCTCTTTGGGGGGGAGGGCCCTGAAATGATTGTATAGTGAAAACGTTACAACTGGGACTTCCAGCAGCCTCGACGACGGAACGAGGAGGCCGAGACGGGAGACCACACACGGGGGGAGGTCACACAGCACCACGGAGGCGAGGAGGCCGAGGAACACGGGGCAAAGAGGTAGTGCGCCGTCGAGTCTGGAGCACAGCAGCCTAAAATACAATTCTTCCCTCGGTCTTGAAAACGGGTCCCCGTCACCCATCCTCCAGACATGGTTTTGATGAAAGCAGTGGCCCAGGGACTGGGGAACTTCAGAACTTCGATTCGAACAGCGCTCCAATCTACCCTAAAAAGGGGGCCTCTGGAATCATGATACCACTTTTAAAGCCGAGATTGGAAGGTGGAGTGGGGGCTCGGAGGGAAGAGGTGGAGGTGCAACTCACGAGCTATGACTCTCTGGAGCTCGGCCTTCGGATCACGGGACGCAGTCAAACCAGCTTTCAGGGCCTGTGTTCCAGCCTCCGCCCAGGCGGGCGTCGAAGGGAAGCCACGACTAGCCTCCCTCAGAGTTTCAACCATCGGGGGCGTGTCCCAAAACGAGGGCGACAGCTGGCCCGCCGTCCATTGGGCGAGGGACAATTCGAGCGCTGCCACATCATACAAACGATGGTACAACTTTGGCCACTCGCAGAAGGTCTTCAGCGCGCAAAACATCATAGCGGCCAAATTTGTGACCAGCGCACTCGTCAGCCGCGGACCTCCCCAGCTGTCGAGGTTGAAACAGTCAGCACGGCTCAGGGAGCAGTGCGGAACTGAGGGCACCCTAGCCAAAGACGCATGCTCGACACGCGCGAAGAACGGCGGCAGCACGAAATGCTGTGATATATACGACAGCACGGTGACAACTCGCTTGTTATATGTGTGCGCGGTGACAGCTTGAAGAGCTCGAGACGCGGCTAAGGTGCGATCATAGTGCTTGCACAAGGGGGCACCCCACGAGCAATCGTGCGAGCGCGGCCCCAAGAAGACTCCAAGATACTTGAGACGCGGCAGGATCTGGAAGGCAGACCAGTCGGGCACCTCTTTTTCCAACCAAGCTCGGATCTCACGGACGACCACAGGCGTGCAAGGGGCGTACAGAGGAACGATGCAGCACTTTTTTATCTTCAGCACAAGATTGGCAACCCTGGCGGCGGCGCGGAAGACGACAGCCATGAGACGGAGCACAGTAATCTGAAATAGACAAGCTCCGACATCGTCAGCACAGGCTTTGACCTCACCTCTCCCAGGGGTGACGATAAGGGAGCGGATATGGAGGAGGAAGGGGGGCGAGGCGACAGAGTAGAGAGCACCAGAGGCGGGGCACCCTTGGATGATGCCCGAGGCGAAAAGAAAGCGCTGAGCGTAAGATAGCTGGCGAATGCAGTTTACACATTCATATATAAGACGAAAGAAAACCAGCAGCGGCGGCGGCAGCGTCAGACATTCGAGCGAGCGAAAGATCCACTCCTGCGACACAAAGGGGAACGCTTGCCCAAAATCGAAACCTACGGAGGGGCTTGCGAACTAAACTATTTGGTTTAAGTCCCATGATCCTTGAGGCCGTATCGAGCTCCAGCACATTCATACCAAAATTCCTCCCTGAGATAACCCCCGTTGGTCGCTATCTAGAAATTCTGGGAGTTTTCGGGAAAACGCTGAAACACACACAGCAGTCCTCCTCCTCCTCCTCCTCCTCCTCAATCTCCTGGCGCCCCATCCGCAGCGACAGACGGTCCTTCGCGAGGGTGATGAATATCACCGTGGAATGCGCGTCGTAGTCGTTGCTGAACCCCACCTGTGACGGGGCACGGCGGACTACCCAACCCGATCCACTAGCTACTGCTTCCTCTCGGGCCCTCGGGATGCATGATTCCTGAATTCCGCAAGATCCCTCGGGATCCCTCAGGCAACGCAAGAAAATATGCCCGCGATTCCGGGGGATGCCATGCACCGTGCACGTCTGATTCTTCTGTGAACCTGCGGGAGAGCCTGCGTGGACGGAAGGTTCGGATGTTAAGTTCAGCCAGACTCTCCAATGCATCGTGGAAATCAAGTCGAACGAGCCCGCGTCAAGGTACTCGAGCGCTCCGTCACCCATTTCGCAAGTAAGGTTAGGACGGGCGTGTCCCCCTACAGGCGGATTTTGGGCGAAACATTAAAACTAGTTTTACAAACTACTCCGAAATTTTGGCCAACAAATCCGATCCGGCGTGTGAGTTTAAGAAAACTAAAATTAAGCTCTGCTTGGGGGGGGGGGAGGGGGGGGGTACCTCATTAACTGTCGAATTCAGTGCTCGGCACCTCCCCCCCCCCCTGCCAGCCCCCCCCCTCGATTTC
>CAUYUJ010020736.1:135000-151249 GCA_963575745.1 Prorocentrum cordatum | reverse complement strand
AGGAGGAGGAGGAGGAGGAGGAGGAAGAGGAGGAGGAGGAGGAGAAGGAGGAGGAGGTGGAGGGGGAAGAGGAGGATGGGGATGGGGAGGAGGAGCAGGAGCAAGAGGAGGAGCAGGAGGAAGAGGATGGATTCGTGCCCAGAGCGACTTGTGCCCAACACGGGGACGAACTGCTTGACACCTGTTGTCCGCTTACGCACTCACAGCGGGCGAATACAACAAGCAAGCAGCGTGGCCCCGCCCAGTTGTAACTGAAACCGCGCAACCCAAGGAGGAGTACAGTTGGGCCGCTGAAGAAGGAACCCTTTTCGTTGGGGAGGGGCTCAGTGTTCCTTACTTGCTTTACAGTGTGGCTTACGTGATCCTTTTTGGGTTTTCTATGGGAAATCCAAGTTTAACTTACGGAAAGAGGGGGCCTCGCTCCTGATCTGCGGATCCTTGTGACAGCGGTTTGATTGTAGAAAGAGGAGAAGGAGGGGGGGGGGAGAAGGTTGCAGGGAGGTAGACGGCCAGGGCGTCGAGCTCATTCGCGAGACCCCCCGCGGCCGGTTCTCGCTGCCATTGGAGTCTCGGTCCGCGCAAACCGCCGGCCCCCGTGTCGCCTTGGCACCGCTCGGCCGCGTGCATCGAGGAGTCCAGGAGCATTTGAGTGCAGCCTGCGAAAAATGCACAGGGAATGGGACGTCCGAGCGATGGCGAGTCGCGCGAAGTTCCATTTCCAGGGTTCGCTGGGCGACCTTACAGTCGGGTCTTGCTTGTCCCCATGGGCTTCTGCGCGGAGCCCCGCCGATGCTTGCGCCAGTTATCCCTCCTCTCCCTTGCCCTATCTCCTCGTCTCTCCTCGTCTCTCCTCCTCCTCCTCCTCCTCCTTCTCCTCCTCCTCCTCCTTTTCTCTCTCTTTTTTTGTACTGGTCCTTATTCTCATTATTAGTATTCGTGATATTTTTATTAGTATTATTACTGCTATTGATATTATTATTATTATTAGTATTACCATTATTATTATCAATAATAATATTATTATCATTATTATTATTATTAGTACTATTATTCTTATTACTGTTTTTATTATTATTATTATTAGTCTTAGTATTCTTATTATGTATATTAACATTAGCACGATTGCTATTATTATTCGTATTAGTGGTATTATCATTGTTTTTCCTCCTCCTCCTCCTTCTCCTCCTCCCCCTCCTCCCCCTCTATCATAACCCTCCTCCTCCAGCCTGGCGGGCGCTCAGTTTCCAGCCGGACTTCTCGCCACACCCGCAAAAATCTGCAGGCTCTGCGTTCGGCCCATGGAGCCCCTTCGGCGGCATCTCCGCGGCACGGGTCCCCCAGACACGCAGTGAAGTCGGGCTTGTCCCTCAACAGGAGGAATATTCAAAGATAGTAAAAAAATGGTCCGAGGACGATTTTGTCTACCATTATTGAATACTGTTGGGGTATTATTCGGACTATTTGTCATTTTTCGTTCAAAATCCACCTGTAGGGGACATGCCCGACCTAAACATACAGTCGACCCGCATAGTAAGGATGAGCGACTTTCCAAGGTCACCCTTGCGCCCTTCCCCACTGGCCCATCCTTGGTCGCTTCCGCTGGCCGCGCCCCGCCCGCAGAGTGTCGACATGGCCTTCCAAGGCCCTTGCACCCTTACCGCGCGTCCTCACTGCACAGGTTGGCTGCATGACGTGTGACCTTTTGTAGTGCGGTGTTCCCTGAAGTCCCGACCCTTTCCACGAGGCCGGCTTTTCGTCCTGCTTCCCCTCGCTTGGCTGGTTACGGTTTGCGGGACGGGGGTCCATCATTCGGACGCCGCGTGCGAATGTAAGGAGACGAACAGCAGCAACTCTTTGTTGTCGCTGTTTTTGTTGGGGTCCGTTGGCGGTCGGGAGGCTGTGCTGGGAGTTCGGTGGGGGGGCTCCGAGGGCGGTTGCGTTTGTGAATAGTTCAACTTCCCGAAGAAGTTGCATTTGAAACGCGATTTCTTCCTCACCTCATGCCATCGCTGGGTTTTCGGGCCCGCTGGGTTTCCCAGCTGCCAGTTTGTGTCCGCCGGAGTCTTCAGCAGAGTCCAAAGTCAGAGTCCCATAGCTCCAGACTCGATGCCACGGAATCGGTGCGTCGGGGGGTCGAGGTTTTGTCTTATCCACACGTGCTCCCTGCCACCGCGCTCGCATCTCTTCGTCCAGTTGCCTTGGGCCCAAGCCCTGCAGTGCTGGATTGGGCATCAAGCCCACCCTTGCCCACCATTGCTGCCCGGTTCGGGTCTCGGGGGCATTGGTTCCTGGTTCAGCCGGGTCGCAGCTCTGCCTTCTCGGTCTGGTGCCATCTTTGCTGGTGTACCCGGGCAGGTTGCCTCTCGTGGCTGTGTGGGCGGCGGCCTGCTGCTGGGGTTCTCCGAAGCTTGCAGCCAGCTTCGCGTCCACTCGGGCTCGGGCGCGGGGCGCGGCCTTTGCCGCGTGCCCGCCTCGGCGGCTCGCGGGGGCTGGCGCTTGCGGTCACCGATGGTCTGGCCCGGGGCGAAGCCCACGCCCATCGCACAGCCGTCCCACCTATCCTTGTGGAAGTCGATTCATGGAGAGGAAACATGTTGTCAAATAATTTCCAGATGTCTGAATAGTGTGTCCAATATGTTTTTGCATATGTTAAAAGCATGTCTGAACACGTTTTTAGATTATGGTTTACACATGTTAAGCACATCTGTAGTTCAATGATAGGATTGTTAGAGTGTCCATTGCCATGACATCCACAAACCTATCCCAGCGTGCTGGGCGGGCGTGGCGGGGTGAGGTGGAGAGGTTGGGCCTGGATCTCGTGGCAAGGCTTTCGAAGGGGGCCGTTGCTCCCGTCCGCCCCTGCTTCTGGCCCGAGCACTGCACGGTTTGGTAATGGCAATGTTGCACGCTGTCGAATGTGTAATGAGTCGTTTTTTGCCGGTCCCGGCCAGAGCCCGAAAATTGCAAGCAGAAGTCCGGCTTGGGTTCTTTATAGGACACTGGGCGTATGGCCAACGTGGGTTAGGCCGTGCCCCGTATGGGCCCGCCTTCCCCCGCGCGCTCCCGCGGCGGGAGCGGAAGCAGCGGGGAGGCGAGGAGGTGGCGGAGGGGCCCGCGGGAGGAGGGAGAACAGGGGGGGGGGAGGAACAAGAGGAAGAAAGTCTCCTTGTCCTCCTGCTCCTTCTCCTCCTCCTCCTCCACCTCCTCCTCCTCCTCCTCCTCCTCCTCCTCCTCCTCCTCGTCCGCCACATCCCTTCTCCTCCTCATTCTCGTCGTCCTCCTCCTCCTCCTCCTTCTCCTGCTGCTCTTCCTCCCTTCTCCTCTTCGTCCTCCAGAGTAGGGGGTACGGGGCAGCTCGGAGCGCAGGTTTCTGCCATGGACTTCGGCCGTCTTGGCCAGCCGCCGAGCAGAGCCATTTTGGATCAGCGGGTTTGTTTCACCGCGCGGCGTCCGCGCATTGAGGCCGCAATGGCGCCCAAGAAGGCTCGGATCGTTTAACCAATCCCCATCCCCATCCCCATCCCCTTCGAGACCCCCACCAAGTCGCCACCCCAGTTGGGGATACAGCCCTCGAGACCCGAAGGGAACACCCTTACATCCCCATCTAGGAGGGGGTACCTCGGCCAGTGGGGCCCAGGCCACGCCGCTGGGGATGGGGATCGGTTCAACGATACTCAGAGGCTGAAGGCGGCGAGGCGAAGGCAAAGGGAGCCAAGAAGGCCTCTAAGGCGGCGGTCCGCCGAGAGCTGTGTGCAGTGCGAGTGGTGGTGGTGGGGAGGGGGGTTAGGCCTCCGAGGCCCTGGCGTCCGGCAAGCCCCGGGCCCTTTTCCCGGGGCCCGTCGCCCACTTCCCTGGGCGTCCTGCGCACGCGCAGGCGGCAGACATTGGCGAACTACGGCGGGGGGGGGCAGTGTGTTGTACGTCCGCCTGGTGCTCCGTGTGAGAGGGAGAGAGAGAGAGAGAGAGAGAGAGAGAGAGAGAGAGAGAGAAAAAAAAAAAAGAGAGGGGGGAGAACCAAGAGAGAGAGAGAGAGAGATTCCTCCGAACGTGTACTTTTTCCCATCTCACGAGAGGATCGCTGCCACTCTGGGTCCCCGTGGATGCGGGGAGGAGTCAAGATCGAGGCCTCTGAGCGCTCCGTGGGGCCTGACCTCCCCCAAGACGGCTTCAGCCGAAAAAGCGTCGGGTGCATGGGAGATGGAAGGAAAGCACGGCAAGAATCGATAATATGATATCGAGTGGGATGGCAAAGCGAGGGAGGGAGAGAGAGAGAGAGAGAGAGAGAGAGAGCGAGAGCGAGAGAGAGAGAGAGAGGAGAGAGAGAGAGGAAACAAAATAAAGAAACATGAGAGGGCGAGAGAGAGAGAGAACGCAAACTAATGTGAGAGAGAGGCGCAAAAAGCAGACGAGGAGGCAGAGCATGGACACTGAGGCTGGCACGGGAAGACCCCTCGGCTGCGGCCAGGGTTGGCCGAGAGCCCAATCAAGGTTTGCAAGCAGTCGGCCACCAGGTCAGTACGGCACCTCATCTGGTGCCGCACTGCACGCCTCAGAAGCACGGGCGCGGCCGGCGGGCTACGTTTCTCCCCAGCCGTGTGCGGGGGCAGGTTCGCCGATGGCGTTTCGCTGATGGCGTTCCGGGGGGCTGGCCGATGGCGCTTCGCCGATGGCGTTCCGATGGGCTTCGCTGGTGGCGTGCCGCAGGCAATTTCAGAGCAGCCAGCCTGGGTCACGCTGTCGTTCCTGGCCACTCTTTCGATGCACCAAGGGGCATTGACACGAAGCCTCTGGAAGCTCGGTTGATCCACCATGTGATCTTTTGGAGGAGTCCTGGAGATCAGTTGGTCCATCATGCTCCGAAATCCGGTTGGTCCATTATGTGCCGAACTTCGGCCGTATCCGAAGTTCAGCTGAACGACGGAAAGTCGGGGCCGCCTTCACCGGTGTTGGCGCGCAAGCGGTCTGCGTAAGGTCGCACGTGCGCGCCTCCGTCTTCAGTGTGGCGCGCCTCGCTGGCGGCCCTAGCAGGCTGCGGCGTCAAGGGCGCGACGCCCTCTCGCGTGGACGCCCGTTTCGGTGCGCCGCTCAGCTGGGAGAGGGCCCGGACTTTCGGCTCGGCGTGCAGCTCCGCCAGCTCGGGCCCACCTCGCGTCGGTGCGGCACGCTCTCCCCCAGGCCCCGAGCGCCAGCGCCCCGAGCTTCTCCCAGCCTCCCGCCCCCCGAAGGGGGGGGTGCGCACCCCGCACGCGCTCGCGAGGCACAGCGCGTCGCCGGGGCCGCCGCCGCGGCACGCCGAGCAAACGTTCCCGACCAGCTCTGGAGGTGTGCCCGCTCACTCCCGCCCCTCTGCAGGCCCGAGGTCCTGGGGGGGGTCGATGGTGCTGCCTTGAGAGTCGTCGGCCTGCGGGGCCGTCGTGGCCGCTCCAGGGGGGGCACAGGCAGGGCCAGCGTTGAGGGGAGGCCCTTCTCGCACGGGCACCCTGCATCCTCCGGTGCTGGCCAGCCTCAGCACGTTTGGGCGCGCGCGTCCTTGGCCATCGCGCCGTTCCAGGCGCTGCATCCTTGAAGTTTTTCCGTGTCACTGGTTTTCACTGTGTTGCTCGCCACCTGGGGCCAGCCAGCGCGGTGCGCGCGGGGTGCACGCGCGTCGCGGCGCAAGCGCCGCTCAGGTGTCAAAGGCCGTGAAGCAGAGCGTGTCGCGAAAGGCGCGGGGCCTCAGCATCGCGTCTGCCACATCCCCAAACATCGGGCGCCTCGAACCGATCGCGGCGGCCAGCTTGTCGCCATGTTTGGTATCTGGAGGCCGGTTTCAGGCCTCGGGCCGCAACAAAAACGGTTCGGGATGAGAAATGGATCGAGGGGTTCGCATCGAACATTTTGAGGCGAAAGTTGTCTGGGTTCTCATTGGTCCCTCATGAACTTGGAATATGGTAAGTAACTTGAAGGGTAGCAAGGGCACGTGCATGCACTTGTGTGGGAGCCAGCCGCGAGCATGTTGAACGACTCGACCAAGATTCTTTACCATTCGCATTCCTCACGGCCTAGCGGACGGCCTTGTTCTGTCAATTCCAAACATGCCGCCTCATGTGCAATCCAATATTTCGATGTCCAGCACCGCCCCCCTCACTCTACATCCCGATGCCTGGTAAGCGCCTGTGGGATCTGACTGTGCAGTTAGGTGCGCCGGGTAATTGACCGTCATACGCAAGGCTATGAACACTAGGCGTAGTACGCAACATTTGAGTTGGGTTGAGGCTCAGCTATTGCGCTTCCGACAACCCCCTATGGCTTAGCTGTACCCCCCCCGCAATTGTATACCATTGCCCAGTCACCACCTTCTACTGCCAGCCGTAGTTTGGTAGTAAGAATATACTAGATTTTGTTTGTTCTTCCATCCAGAAAATGGCACTACCTCCTCACATACGTCGTGTTAGGAGGAGGGTTTGCTGTGTGTTCCGATGCGCATCTTGCGTATGCTCGCAGGGTGGCGCGCAGCACCGTGTGCGCGGTCGAGTTGCTCTACCTCGGATGCAGTATCATCATGCGCGTGGCTTGTCTGTATAGGCTTGTGATGGTGATCAAGATCGTCTTGGGCGGTCACCACCAGGCCCCGTCGCCAGATCCGGCCCGGTACCGCCAGATCCACCCCCCCGTGGGAGGATTGCAGCCCCAGGTCCAGACAGCGGTGCCCCCTCGGGTTTCCGTGTGTGCCCGCCTGAGTACGGCGCGCCCCCTGGCTCGGCCCCAGGCACGTCTCCTGACACGACCCGGACACGTGCGCAGGCACGGCTCTGGGCGCGTCCCTCGGCACGCCGTCAGGCGCGTCCTCGGACGCGCTCCCACAAACGCCCCAGGACGTGCCCTGAAACGGCCACACAGACGCAGGCAGGGCCCCAGCCACGCCCTCAGGCACGCCACTGGACACCTCCAGGCACGTCCCCAGACACGCGAGACACCCTCAGTGGTCAGTCACGTCTCCAGGCATGCGCCTCAGCACGTTCCCAGGGAAGTTGCAGACACGGCCCGACGCGTCACACCAGGTACGTCCCTGGTAGACGCCCTCAGACACATCCCCAGACACGTCCCCAGGCACGGCTCCAGGGACGTCACCAGGCTCGTCAGGATACAGGTTTGGGGCGCTCTCGTGTTTGCTGCCTCGGCCTCCAGAGCTGCTGGGAGGTCCTCAAAGGGGTCCGCCGCTGGGGACTTTCACGGGCCAGCCTGGGGACGGAAGAGGGTCAGAGCGCCAAGGTAGTGGTCCAGGCTGTCGCTGTCCAGAGGTCTCGACCCTTTCCCCCCGGGGCCTCGTGGTCTCGCCCTGTACCGTCGTCGCCCTGGTGGCCCCGCAGCCCGAAAGACTGTTCCTGGGCGTCGCTAGATGATAGAAGGCGCAAACGACAAGGTGGTGCTTGTGTGCTCAGGGGCGTTGTGGGTCTGGCGGGACAGGGCGCCTGGGCAGCGTCCATTTCGATCCGATCGAGCCGGTTCGATGCCGATTTCGGCCTGCCCGATTTGACTCGATTCCGATGCTCCGACGGCCCGATGCGGCCCGATGCTTGCATGGCGCTGTTGTGCATCGTGGCGCAGCCGTTCCGATTCGACCTCGATTCCGTTCCGGCGCAGCCCGATCCGATGCACACTTCGATTCGATCCGAGTTGCTGACTCGGTGCTGATTGATCCTGCCTAGGTCAAGAAGACGCGCACGAACGTGCACTTCTTTAGGCGCGGCGGCCGCCTCCTCGCGTCCGCAGGCGGACTCGGCGCTTCGATTCAGTCGCTAGCTGCCACTGGCGCAGATCCTCTCCTCCGCCGCTGCCGCGCGGGAGGGGCAGCGTGGGCCAGGGGGGGGGTCTCCGTCTCCCTCCTTCCTCCCCCTCCCTCGTCCCTCTTCTCCTCCCTCCTCCCTCCCTCCTTCTCCCTCCTCTCTGTTCTCTCCTCCCTGAGGCGGGGGGGGGGCGGGCGCAAGGAGGACGGAGAGAGGGACCAGGGTGCACTCCAGAGACGCCATCCCTGTCACGCTGGATGCAGTGGCGATGGCCCCTTGCACTGTGGCAGCGCATCTCTAACGCGTGGCGGCAGTTCGAGAGTCGCCCAGGAGGCCGTGACATGTGGCATCTCTCTTCCCCACAGGCTCCCGCGGGCCGTAACCTCCGATGTGCCCTTCCTCAGGCTTGATAAGGCCGTTACGTATGAGAGTTGTCTCCCTCAGGGCCCAGAGAGCCACAACACGGGACACCGCTGAATTGTTACAGGATCGCAACATGCAGCAGCTCGCTTGCCGAGCGGAGAAGAGGAAGTAACATGTGGCACTTGATTCCTCCACTGCCCGACGGGCCGTGCCATGTGACGTGTAGATGTGATGTTGGCCTGCCTGGAGTTTGCTGGAGAGCTCCTTGAGAGCTTCTTCGGGCTTCTTGGGACCGTATTGTGGGTCCCCAGGCAAGCAAGCTTGGATGTTGTGGCTGTCTGATTGGGACCTGTAGTGGCTTTGGAAGGTGTTTGGGCGGCTCGGCGGGCGTCTTGCAACCGCCTTGGGTGATATTTGTGCAGTCTTGGGGCCATCTTTGGGGCGTGTTGGGCCTTCCTGGGAGCCGCTTGGGACGAGTACTGGGGCATCTTGTGACGTCGGGTGCGGAGACAAGTGAAATCCTCACATCTGTGAAAACGACATGTTTCATTGTTGTCTATGGCTGTTCGGTGACTTGGAGTTCTCTTTGGGCGTCGGAGAAGCCTCCTGGAGCCTCTTGGGCTTCGCCTGCGGCATTCGTCGGGGACGCTGAGGTTACGATGTTCCAACCTTCCTTAGCCTTGATCACTAGAAATAATGTCGAGCACCAGGAAAATACCGAAACTCGAGGGTTTTCTCGTGTCGGGCCCTGGGAGGCGATACTCGTTCGACACTGTTTCGATATTTTTCTGGGTGCTCGAAAGTATTTCTGGGATGTGGTCCTTAAGTTCGATGGGAGCAACATAACGCTGGGACCTTCCAGTTCACTCTTGGAGGGACGGGATAGCGCTGGGGAGGCGTTGGAGCGCCAGGAAGTGTCGGAAGGAGGAGGAGGAGGAGGAGGAGGAGGAGGAGGAGGAGGAGGAGGAGGAGGAGGGGGGGGGAGGGCTGGGGAGGGGGAGGAGGAGGCGGAGGACGAGGAGGAGGAGTGATATTGGAATCAGCAGAGGTCTTGCTCCGTCTTCGGCTTTTCATCCTTTCTTGCCCATGCACGGATGTAGTACTCCTCCTTGTCTGACTCGATTCGTCAGCACTGTCGCCCCGCTTGATTGCCGATGGGTTTTTCATCGTGGACAATGCTGCTCCGGTTCCTTGTCTGCACGCTGTGGACTGGTCCCGCTGCCATGCATGATACATTGGTAGGAGGGCATAAGATGATCAATTGCCTTGCCGCACCGAAGGTGTGTGACGCCCCTATTGGTCTCGCCCATCCTAATCGCAATCCCCGCAGGCCCAAGACCTTGCTCACCAAGCGGGCCCCAAAGTACGCCCGCAAGCCTGCAGCTCGGTTGCGCGACTGTCGCAGGGGATTACGCTGGCCATGCGTCTCTGCTTGTGCTTATTCCCCAACTCCGCCCGTGTCCCTCTCTCTCTATATCTCTTTCCATGTTTCTTTATTTCTTTCTTTATTTATTTTTTCTGTCTCTGTCTATATAATTATATGTATATATAAATATACTCCTCTACTCATGTTATTATAAGGGACCCTCCCCTAAATGAATTCGGCTCTGGGCGCTCCCACCGGCGTGCAGTTCGAAGAGTCAGTTCCGGGAGCCCCTCCCGGCCATCCCACACCGCCCGAGCAGGCCCGATTGGCCCTATGAGGCACATGAGCCTCATGGATTCATGTTCCTGAGCCCTACGACACCTATGAGCCCGACTACCCTTAACGAGCCCTTCGATCCCACGAATCCTACTACCCCTGTCAGCGCTACGAGCTCTCTGAGCCCCATCAGCCTCATTTGCCTTATGAGCCCTACGACCTCCACGCACCACATAAGCTGACGTCCCCAATGCGCCCTATGACCCTATGACCCTCATGACCTCATACACTTTCCAACCCCTAAGGAGCCCCATGATCCCGATGAGCTCACGAGCCCTGCGATCCCTCCGAACCCTATCACCCCTACGAGCCCTCTGAGCCCTACGACCACCGTGTGCCCTCCCAGAGGCCCCCCAGACACCTCTCCTCGGAGCTCTATGAGCCCCGTAAGCCCTACTTGCCCATGAGCCCAATGAGCACCGCATGAGCCCGACGCGCCCGAGTCCTATGCGCCCTACGACCCCGGTTAGCCCGAGCCCTTCTCTCGCCCATTTGTTCCTCGCCTCGCTCCAGTCGCCATTCAACTCGAAGTTCTTCCAAATGGCGCTCTGCTTCCATTGCGTTCCAAATGGCATGGCAGCAAACCCGCCAGCCAAATGCAAACATCGATCCACAGAACGCGACGTACCATCTTTGGACACGCTCGACGACACTATTTTCATTGCGTCGTCGGCAACTCTCTCATCTACTTGCCGCGCCCACGCCGTTCCGTGCCCTATCAGCCCCAAGGAGCCTCCAGAGCCCTATGAGCCGTATGAGCCCATATGGGCCCTATGAGCGCTATGACCCCGACGACCCGTCATGAACCCTTAGCTTTATGAGCACGGTGGGTACAATGACCCATACGAGCCCCCTGAGCTTCATAGACCCGATGAGCTCGCCCGCGTTATGGGCCAAAGAGCGCGTGGCTTCTGTTTGGCCAAGGACCCTACGAGCCCTAGAACCCCAATGAGCTCATCAGTCCGAGGAACCCTACGCACCCCGTTACGCCTGCTGGCCTTCGGAGCCTCATAATCCTCATGAGCCGCGCTAGCTGAATTACCCCTCTGCCCAATTAAGGCTCCGAACCTCGAAGCACCAATGGCGGTGGAGAGCCCTTTGAGCCCTCTGGCCCAGCAGAGCCCATGGGCCTTATCAGCCTCG
Source organism: Prorocentrum cordatum (assembly GCA_963575745.1). NCBI lineage: Eukaryota > Dinophyceae > Prorocentrales > Prorocentraceae > Prorocentrum > Prorocentrum cordatum. Next base: position 140,275 of record CAUYUJ010020736.1, on the reverse strand, counting down.
CGTGACCCACGGACCCTATAGCCGAGAGCATCGCGGTACTGGCGTGTACTGGTCTCGGCGAGCCTCTCTGGCGCCATGCGACCAAGATTTTAAAGGCGAAGCGAAGCGAGACGGTAATATCTGGTGTATACATACATACATACATACATACATACATACAAACATACATACATACATACATACATACATATATATATATATACACATGCATGTGTCTCGCTTTCTTGTTGTGTGTGTGTGTGTGCATCTGCCGCGTTGATAGTGCATGGCTTGGCCACGTCTTTTGGTTGCCGTGCCATCTCTTGTCTAATACAGCCGTGCCGCGGTTGTCTGCAAGTGACCCGTACGTCTCTCTTTCCGACCCTTATTCCTAACCGATTCGATCCGATATTTCGTTCCCCTACCCTAGCCCAGTGTAAGTTCCGCGAGGCCACAGAGCATACATCATCTTGGGCTGACTATATGAAGCGGTCTGCATGCTCTTTGGATCAGTATGACCGCACATGCGGTCCGGGCAACGGATGGACATTCAATCGACTAGGGATATTGAGTTTGCTGGTCGCGCTTCCTCAGGATTAGCACGTGCTCGAACCAGCTGTTCCTGGAGTGGGCGCCGTGCCCCAGAAGCAAGGAGGCAGCCGACGGCGCTGACAGGCTTCCCTGGTGTTGGGGGAGAGTCCTTGGCCGCGCGGGGCACGCACACGTCAGGTCGCCGTACGCGTGCGATGTACTGGAGCAGGAGTGCAGAGTGCCCTGCCCTGCCTGCCCCGTCGCATCGTGTCCTGCCGCGTCCTCGTCGTGCCCGCGCTCGCCGTACGGCCGGGCCTGCCCGACAACGCGGCGGCCCGAGCAGGCAGCCAACAAGCGGCCCAGGTTCCCTGGAGCTCCCCAGAGGCCTCAGAGCAATGCCACCTTGCATGCTTATCCTCGATCCCCCTCCCCCCCCCGCTTCTCTCGACGAGCACAAATCAGGGCAGCGTTGTTTTTGTTGCTTTCTGTTTTTGTTGTTTTGCTGTTTTCGGCCTCCTGGGGCCCTCCCCGGGCCCCAGGGCCGTCAGAGAACGGCTGAAAGGCCCGGTCCCGCGGAGCAAAGGTCCGCACCCTCCGGGGGACCGCGCTGCGAAAAGGGCTTAAGACCCTCGGAGGCCTGGGCCGATGCAGAGCGGCCTACCCTCGACCTGCACCCTCCGCGCCTGCCGCGCGGCGTGTGCCGCCGCAGCGGCGGCACCCCCTGCACTCTCGGAAGGTGCGGCAGGTGCAGGTCGAGGGGGCGGGCGCGCGCGCCCCAGACGTGCGACGTCCTGATCCTTTCAACGCGGGGTCCCTGGAAGTCCCGACCCGTTCCCCAGGACCGGTGTTTCGTCCTGGGTCGTTTATTTGGACGGTCTCGAGGCCCGGCGAGGGCCCCCCGAGGCCGAAAGCGGCCAAACACCGGCCGTCACGATTCTTTTTTTTTACGACGCGATCATGCCTGGGGCGGGAAGCTCGGTGGGGCGGCTCGAGGCAGTCGGGGTGCCAAGGTCCGTCGCGGCCCGCGACAAGATGGACAAGTACCGGATCATCGAGTGCCCCGTCACCACGGAGGCGGAGAAGGAAAAGAAGGAGGAGGAGGAGGAAGAGGAGGAGGGGGGGGAGGGGAAGGAGGGGAGGAGGGGGAGGAGGGGGAGGAGGAGGAGGAGTAGGAGGGAGAGGAGGAGGGGGGGGGGGGAGGAGGGGAGGAGGGGAGGAGGGGAGGAGAGGGCGGAGGACTAGGAGGAGGAGGACTAGGAGGAGGAGGAGGAGGAGGAGGAGGAGGAGGAGGAGGAGGAGGAGGAGGAGGAGGCGCGGGCGGGCACCGGGCACCCGGGCACCGGCCGCGCCCAGCTGCCTGCGGCCTAGACGGGTCGCCAAAGCCCTTCGGAGAAACCCTCCGGGGAGCGCACACGGTGGCGGCGTCTCGGCCGCAGGCAGCTGGGCGCGGCCGGTGCCCGGCGCCCGCCCGCGCCTCCTCCTCCTCCTCCTCCTCCTCCTCCTCCTCCTCCTCCTCTCCTTCCTCCTCCTCGCCCTCCCCTCCTCGGGTCGCCTACGGCCCCAGGGGAAACCGTCCATCGCTCCCGGGCGTGAAGATAGCGACCCTTCGCGCGAAGATAGCGGCGCTTCGCGCGCGAAGATAGCGACGCTTCGCGCACGAAGATGACGACGCTTCGCGCGAAGACGACGGCGCTTCGCGCGCGCGAAGATAACGCGCGCGAAGATAACTACGCTTCGCGCGCGAAGGTAGCGACGCTTCGCGCGAAGCTAACGACGCTCCTGAGGTCACCCCCAGGGGCGCGAAGGTAACGACGCTTCGCGCGCCGCAGCCAGGGCGGCCGAGCTGGCCTTCTCCGAGGCTGCCTCGCGAGGGTGCGAAGGCAGCCGCACCGCCGCGCATCGTGGGGCGGGGTGCGCCAAGTTGGGTGGCCCGGGCCTCGGTGGAACCACCGTGGCGCCATTCGGCACGCAGCGCTACTAGTGGCGCTGGCCGTAGCGTGGCCGTACTGCACGAGGCCGTAGCGTTTGCCACGCAGCAGCGCTGGCCGTAGCGGTTGGCACGCAGCGCAGTACTGCACGAGGCCGCAGCGTGGCGCTGCCGTCACGTCGCACGGAGTGATTGTTGCGCCCGGGTCTCAGGGGAGTCTCGGAGGCCTCGTGAGAGGACCCGAGAATCTCGACGCGCGCGGGCAGAGCGCCGAAGGCGCCGCCAGGCGTTTGGGGGAGAAGGAGGTTGGGAGGGGGGGAAGCGGGGGGGCAGAAGGAGGGGAGGGGGGGGGGGGAGAGGGAGGGGAGGAGGAGCGAGGAGGAGCGAGGAGGAGGAGCGAGGAGGAGCGAGGAGGAGGAGGAGGAGGAGGAGGACCAGTGCAAGCCCAAGACGCATCAGCCTTGTTGCTATAAACCCTCCTCTGGGTTCCCGCTCCATAGGTCACTGCAGGAATTTGCACTCGTTGCGGGAAGTGTCCCATTTGAGGATAACCGTCTGAGTATCTTCAACCGTGCAAAAAACATCCAGGGGTTTCAGCGCCGCGAATCAACCTAACCGCTGCGTCTTGACAATGCGAAACCATGCCAGAACACAATTCCTGAGACTTCAACACAGCGAATCAACGTGACTGTTGCATCCAAACAAGTTTATACCGCTCAAGAAACCCGTTCCTGGGGCTTCAGCCATACGAACCCTTGCTTCGGTTGCAAAAGTGTGAAATGGATTCGCCCAGCGCTATGGCGAGAGCCATATTATGGAAATTGCCCGCCTTCCACCTTTGAAACTGTTGCAAACTTTCAAAGCGAATGTGCGCGGCGCTGGAGCGAGAGCCACATTTTGAAGATGGCCCGCACTCCACCTGTGAAATTGCTGCAAACGTTGAAGACGAGTGCGCGCAGCGCTAAGGCGAAAGCCACATTTTGAAAACATCCCGCCTTCCATCCTTGACACCGTTGCAAATTTTTGAAACGAGTGTGAGCGGCGCAAAGGCGAGAGAGGCATTTTGGAAACGGCCCGCTCTCCATCCATGGAGCTGGTGAAAATTGCAAGCTTCAGGGTCATACAGGATGAGGAAGTCTCGGGCGAAACGCCCAGCCCGCCCTACCGACACGTCCGGGGGTGCGACAGGGACGAGTTATTTATGATGAAAAGGGATCGAGCAGGAGGAGGGGGAGGAGGAGGAGGAGGAGGAGGAGGAGGAGGAGGATGAACGCGGGGGAGGGGCGGCAGCGCTGATCTCAGAAGCCCGAGCGGACCTATTTTTGTTGTGCCTGTGCGCCGTGGGTTGGGCGGCCTAAGACGATGACCATAAGATGTCGCGGGGTCTTGTGGACACCGATCTTGGTCATGGTCTATGCCGACCGTCGCCGACTCGCGAGGATGATCCGCGAATCGATGGTGACCAACATGGACGGTGACCGAGATCGGCACGGACGTTTTCGCGTGCGCTTAGTTTTGGTCATGGTCATCTGTTTCTTTCCTTCCGTCCGATCCGACCGATCCGATTCGATATCGGATTCGGTAGGCCCGATCCGATTCGATCGGCACCGCTGTGCGTCCTGGCGCGGCAGGTCGGGTTCGGTTCCGGCTCCGTGCCGATGCGGCCCAGTCCGAGCTCGGGTGTTGCTAGCAGTGCCCCTGGCCCAAGGTGCTCCGAGGACTTCCAAGGGGGCCCCCACGGACTCCAGAGCACCCCTCACGAGGCCCAGAGGGCCCCGGGTGCTCCAGAATTGAGCGAAAAGCTCGGGGCGGGCCAGGGGCGCCCTTGGCAACCCCTGGCGAGTTGTCGACTCGGTGCCGCCAGCTCCTGCCAGAAGGCTTCGGATGGTCTCCGGCGGGCCGTGGGGGAGGTCTCCGGAGGGCAACGTGGAGGGCTTCGGAGGGCTCCAGCACGGTGTGATGCTTCGGGCTCGACCCAGACGGCCCCCCCGAGGTCCCGGCTGGCCTCGACGGGCCCCCCGAGCACGTATGGCCTCAGCTGGCCTCAGCAGTCCACCCGAGCAGCCTGCGGCAGTCTAGACGCCCTGGCGCCGCCTCCGGCGGCGCCTCGGGGCGCTCGCGCGCCAGGGTGGGGGTGCTGAGACCGTCCCAGACGTTACTCGAAAGGCGTGCTGGTGAGGTCAGCTGGGGCTACCCGGGACTCGTGGAGGCCGTGCGCAAGCCGAGGCCTTACCATTCAAGCACAGCTGGAGAGGAGGAGGAAGAGGAGGCGGAGGAGGCGGAGGAGGCGGAGGAGGAGGAGGAGGAGGAGGAGGAGGAGGAGGAGGAGGAGGAGAAGAAGAGGTGATGGATAATGGGTGAAAAGAAATGCTTGTGCTGGGCCAGCAGATCCGAGGCGGGCATTTATCCATAACCACCGCCTGGGGGATCGACCTTCGGGGACGTCGGCAGGCGGCGCATGTAGATTTATCGGGGCCCTGGGAGAGTGGGGGGGGCATACAGCCACATCTGGCGCCCGTCGACGTCCCCGACTCTAGATCCCCCAGGCGGTGGGTACGGATAAATCTTCGCCTTGCAGCAGAGGCTTCCAGAGAGGGGGGGTAGGAGGCCTCCCCTCCGCCGTGATCCGCTCCCCTCCACTCCTCTTGCCCATCGGGTGTAGTTGGTTGTCTTTGCCTTTTGCGTCTCGGCTGACTACTGGTGCGGAATCTTCGGTGTCGGACCACTGCTCGTGCGTTTGGGTTTTTCTCCCTGCCAGGCGTGACCAGCTTACAGTTCCGCCAGCTCGTTGCACTCTAATCTCAGGTCGCGCGGATCCCAGGCATTGTCGAGTCTCCG
>CAUYUJ010020736.1:67500-127500 GCA_963575745.1 Prorocentrum cordatum | reverse complement strand
TAGTCCGGGGACGATTGGTTCACCATCTGTGTTTTTTGTTGCATGATCTCTGCCAATTGTTCACATGTCCTCCGAAATCCACCTGTAGGCGCACACGCCCGACCTGATGCTCGCTTCGAGCAACGTCGCGTGGCCCGCGGAGCCCGGCGTCTTCGCCCGGCTCCGGGCCCTGGAGCGATCGCACATGTCGGCTCGGAGAGTGCAGCAGGAAGGCGGGGTCCAGGGTTCCGGATGGGTTCGGGGGCTCTGGTTGTTTCTTTTCGCGATGTTGCAGTTTTTCCCAATGTCGAATTCCAAAGTTTTTGTCAATCCAGGTGCAGGCGGCAAATCCACCCGCCGTGCCGGCGAAGCGCTCTGTGTGGCGTCCCATCGAGCGCCGCCCAGAAGTCCGTCACACGCGAGCCCTCTCGTCTCCACTTCTTGCGGAGCCCTCTGGGTGACCATTTGGGCTGTTTTGGGGCTGTCTTGGGCTCCTGTGGGGCAGCCTTGGAGCACTCTTATGTCGTCTTGGGCCCGCTTTGACAGTCTTTGGGCCCTATGGAGTCACCTTGGGGGCTCTCTTGGCCGTCTGGGGTTGTCGTGGGGCCGTCTTGGGGCCTTCTTGGGCCAGCCTGGAGCTCTCTTGGGACCGTCATGAGCCGATTAGGGGCGCTCTTGGGGCGCTCAGTGAACCCTTTGGGTCTTCGAAGACCGTAAGTCGACCGACCTTCGATCGAAGAGCGTGGGACGTGGGCCTCTTGGGGCCATCCTGGGAGAGCGTCCTGGGGGCGTCTTGGAGCCTCTCGGAGGCCTCTCGGAACACATCTGGCGCCCCCTTGAAGCTCTGCTGGGTGCCGCTTTTGAGGCACTGTCGAAGCATCCTGGCGGCCGCGGTGGCCCTCCTGGCCGCCGTCCCGGTAGCCTGCGGGTACCCTGGAGAGCCCCATGGAGGCGTCGGGCGGTCCATGGAGCCTCGGAAGCGGGGGAGCGCGGGGGCGCAGTGCACGCAGCACTTCGTTGCGAGAAGGGGCGGGTGCCCCCGTGGAGAGCCCCATGGAGGCGTCGGGCTGTCCATGGAGCCTCGGAGGGGGGGGGGGGGGGGCGGCGCGGTACACGCAGCACTTCGTGGCGAGGTGGGGGTGCCCCCGTGGAGATCTACAAGACCCCTGGGGCACGGTGGCGTGTTACGGGAAGCGCCTCTGGCGTGGACCGTTTTTTTAATGAGCCAGGTGCACTCTTCTCTAACGAAGGGGTGCACGCCGCATAAATCGGCTCCGGAGGGGTCTCCAAACCAACATCGTCTTGGATTCGTTCCCGTAGGGTTTCAACACGGCCCGAAAGAGCCCCACAAAGACTCCCCAGATGACCCCCAAGGCGCTCGAAGAGATCCCCAGGAGGCCCTAAGAAGCGCCCTTTAAGCCCAATGGACAAAATCAGCGCTTACCATTCTTGTCCGATCAGGTTCATCACCTTATTTGAGTTTGTCTTCGCGTGTTCTATTTGCTTCGGCTGACCGTAAGCTTTGGTCGTGCCTGGTGCATCGTATCTGGTAGCTTGCTATAGTTTGAATAGCCACGCTTTTGCTTTGTTTTGGTTTCGTTCAGCCAAGCGGTGCTCGTTAGCGTGCCGTGGCCTTAGCTCTAGCGGAGGCCATCTTGGAATCGCTTGTGGCTTACCTAGCCCTCTTCGACGCGTCTTGGAGACCATCTTGGCCTTATTGGAGGTCGTCCTGTTGCCATCTTGTAGCCATTTTGGGCGGGAGAGCTCATGAGAGATCCCGTTTACGCGTGGCTGGAGCGGAGCGTTGGGCTTGCCTGGACACGCTTGGAAGCTCCAAGAGCAAGAACGCTCCGCACGCCTACATCCCTCCGCGGGCCTCGGGGGCGGCGGATCCAGTGGCCTTCGGCCCAACACGCCACAGTGCCTGTGTTGTGAGGCTTCTTTCGGGCCTCGTGGGGTCTCTTGGGAGGCCTCGGAGAGACCTCAGTGGGGCTTCTCGGGGGGCATTTGGAGCCATCCAGGAGGTCCGTAGCCATTTTGGCTCAAGCTAGCCGTTTTGCGCTCAAGCCATTGAGCGTTGCAGGTGCAGGATTCAAAACGGCACTTCGTGCCTGCGAGTCAATCAGCTTCGGAGAGGGCCGTACCCTCACAGTTCATAATCATTTCGCCGCCATGGGGAAGGGCGGCTTCGGCAAGCGCGGCCCTGGTGGTCAGTATGACAAGGGCGGCGGCAAGGGCGGCAAGAGCATCCCCTCGGCGGCCGCCCTCGAGCACGAGATCGCGCTGTTCGACAGCGGTGGCACGCCTCTTCCTCCTTGGGCTGCTCGGGCTCCAGGGGTTCAGCCTGATGGTCCTCCCGCCCTCTGGACATGCTCGGCGTGCGGCTGCAGGAAGAACGAGATGCGCTGGTCGCGCTGCAAACATTGTGGCTCTCAGTGGACCCCGTTCCAGCCATACACGCCCACTTCCTTCGGCACGCCTGGGGGAGTCTGGTCTGCTGGCTTCAGCAGCAACCTGCCGTACTCCCCCTTTGCTGCTGCTCGTGGGCCACCAGGCTCCTTCGCGCCAGGCGACCATGGTGGCGGCAAGGGTGGCAAGTCGCCAGGTGGTCCAACCAAGCCAGAGGCACCTCTTTCTCGTGAAGAGCACGCGTCTTTGGCGGAGCTGCTGGCTAAGGCTGGAGACGCTCTGGGAGCGGCTAAGCATCGTGAGCTGGCCAAGCCTCCACCTGTGGCCAAGGAGCCCACCCTGCAGCACCAGGTTTCCATGGCCCACAGCAAGCTGCGAGGCCTCGAGAGGAAGTTGCAGGGCGCGGTTCAGAGGTTCGAGGAGTGGTCGTTGCAGATGGTGGAGCAGCGTGCTTTGGTCACTAAGTTCACTGAGGAGTGTGAGCAGGCCGACAGTGAGCATCGTCGACTGGTGGCCGCACTTCATGCTCAGACGTCGGCGGCCGACTTGCAGAAGGTGCCAGAGGACAAGGTCGTGCCTTGTTCGCTGTCGTCAATCATGGACGGGACCTTCACGGACAAGCTGGTCATTGACCCCTCGGAGCTGCTTGGAGGCGCCGAGGATTTCGAGCTCTCGGAGGCCGACAAGGAGGAGCTCGAGAAGAGGGGCAACCAGCTGCGAGAAGGCATCCAAAAGTTGGCACAGCGGCTGTTCGCGCAGGCCTCCGAGACTGCCAAGAAGATCCAGGAGGCACACAAGGAGCATCTCGGACGACTTGCCAAGAAGAGGAAGACTGACGAAGGTGCTGCTCCTGGCGCTGATGGAGGTGGAGATGCCGAGTCTGCCGCAGACATCGCCGCCACTGGTCCAGAGGCAGCAGCAGCGCAGCTTCCAGAGGTTGATGCTGAAGCTACCGCGTCTGCAGCTCTACGTCAGCGGGCCGCCAAGATCATTCAGCATGGGCAGCCTGAACAAGACCCCCCCCCTGCTGCCGCGTGAGCATCAGCAGGGGGGCCCTCATCGTGAACACGTTCAATCCAGCGGCACGCTCACTTGCCCAGCCTGGCACATGTTCTCTCCGTTCCCCTCGGCAGGGGACTTTAATGCTCTGGGCCTCGGCCTTGCACCTTGGGGCGGAGACGAGAGTTGCCACGGCTGGCAAGCAGAGCCCGCACCCGCTGGAGCTGCTGTCGACGCTCGCCCTCGTGGGTGTCATCAGCCTGCTGCTGAAGGAGTAGGGCTGTCTTTTTCTTTCGGAGTCGAGGATCCTGAGGTCTCAGGTCCTCTTGCACTGCATCCTGGATCCCTGGAGTGTACCTGGGGCTGTCTGGGTTTGCCGTCTTGCCGTGGGATCCTCCAGGAATCGTGCGTTGAAACTGGAGGGTCCCACGAGCAGTACCCACTTTTTGCTCGAAGCAGCTTGGAATCTCGGTTCAGGACGCTCCTCCAGCCTCTGGGGGCACCCGTTTTCGGGCCTGGTGAGCTTTGTGCCACCAGGGCCACATCTGGCTCGGCCTCGGCGTGCAGTCGCAGCTCTTTTGCCTTTCGGCGTTCCCGCTGGACCCCTCCCCACGTGAAGCGACCGTCTGCCTTTAAGAGATCGCACTCGTCGCTCAGTGGAGCGGTCAAGCACACCCTTTGGAGGGCCAAGCGGGTGCTAGCCTCAGGTTTTGCCAGCCTGGCGCGTGCTGTTCACAGTGCTGCCTCGTGCGAGGCGCATTTTTTCGGGTTTGCCAACCCGCGTGAGGAGTATCCTGTGCTCGTCGATTTGCAGCCGAGCAGTCCTGTCGAGTTTTTCAGCGGCCCCTCGGACCCTTCGGTGAGTTTCGTCGCCTCGGGCTCCCCTGAGGCCTTTGTTGGCCACGGCTCGGCCCTTCTGGACAGTCTTGAGATTTGCATCCACACGGTTAATTGCAACCGATGGTCGACCATGAAGGAGCTCATGGCCAAGACTCCTGCGCACATCATCTTATGCCAGGAGCACAGGATGCGAGAGGATGAAGACCTCTCACAAGCCTCGGCGTGGTGTGCTCGCCAAGGGTGGAAAGGCATCTTTACTGCGGCCCACGGGACCGCCGCTGGTTCCACGTCGGCTGGCACTTGCATCCTTGTCAGAGACTTTCTCGGCCTTCATGAGCCCCCTGGGGGGGGCGGTGGTTGCTGTTGGCAGAGCGACTGCTGGCATAGTGCACCTCCCGCGAGGTGATCGTTTCGCTCTCTGCTCTGTTTACCTCCATCACTTTGAAGGGTTGTCTGAGCGCAATGTCGATCTCCTGGCCAGTATAGGGGAACGTATGTCCTCCCTTTCTCTTCCGTTCTGTATTGGAGGGGATTTCAACATGGTTCCAGGCACTTTAGCCAGTTCGAAGTTCGCCGAGAAGTTGGTTGGGCTGCCTGTGGTGGCCGAGGGCCACACTCACTTTGGCGAGGGCCCCCCGTCCTCCCTGGACCACTTTGTGTTTTCGGGGGGGCTTGGGGAAACTGTTAAGAGCTGTGAGGTCGTCCTGGACACTACCTTGAGCCCCCACAGGCCGGTGCAAGTAGCGTTGCACGCTTCGTTTGGCAAGTTGAAAGGTCTTAGTTTCAGGAAGCCTCCTCCTCTCCCTGTCTCGGCGGTGGTGGGACCGCGTCCTGCTCCCCCCGACTGGAGTCTTGTGCGAGAGCTTGCTGACCAGGCCTCCCAATGTGTTGCTGTTGGTGATGCAAGGGGCGCATCGTCGCTTCTCTCGCCTTGCTACGCGGCCTGGGCTGACAAAGCCGAGGCTGAGCTTGTGCCAATTTTGGGACAGTCTGTCCCCTGTCTTGGTTCGAGATCCAAGGGCCCTCAGCTTGTGTGGAAGAAGCTGGTCGGTCGTGACCATGCTATTCGGGATCCTGAACATCATGCTGTGCGGTGGCTCAGCGTCCAATATCGGGCCCTAGCGTCGCTCCTGGATTCGAACCAAGGTGACACTCCTCAGGCGAAGTCGCTGACGACGCTGCTACAGGAGCCTCCGCAGCAGGTGGAAGTTTCTGCTGCCCTTCGGCCTCTCTTTGAAGAGGTTGCCCGTGCTGTCGCCGAGCCTTGTCGGGATCTCATTGTGGGCAGTTGTTTCGAAGCGGCTCTTCGGGACAAAATTGATGTTGCGGTCAGCAATGCTCAGTCTGCTGCCAAGAAGAGATCCCGTCAAAGCTGGCAAGCTTGGATTCGCGCTGGCCTTGACGAGGGAGCGAAGAGAGTTCACATGTTCACCAGGGACCCGTCACCTTGGAAGGCCACCACCACCCTTTCGGCTGATGGCACCCTTGTGTCTGATCCCCTGGCGCTCTTGGCTTCGGAAGGTTTCAAGTTTGCCGCCTTCTGGGGCAAGGGCGCTGGAGCCTCTAGAGGTCCCCCGTCGCTTGGGCCGACGCTTCCGAGGGTTTCGGCCGACGAAATCAGGGAAGTCTCCAAGAAGTACAAGAGGGGTTCTGCGGTGGCCTACGATGGCTTTAGTTGTCGTCACTTCCAGTACTTGTGTGATGATGCGTTGAACTCGCTCGCCGTCTTGTTTGAAGTTATGGAAGCGCTCGGCGAATTGCCCGAGCAGATTTCTGCCGTGCTGCTCGCTCTTCTCTCGAAGCCCACCGGTGGCTACAGGCCTATAGGGGTGTTCTGCTCCTGGCACAGGGTGTGGGGGGAAGCTGCGGCGCCCCTTCGCCCTCGCCTGGGAGCAAGAGCACCCCCGCAGGTACTGGGCTGCTGGTGGGCATCGAGGTGCTGCCGACGTTGTTTGGAGGCAGTCTGTTCGGGCTGAGCACGGCACTGCGTCGAATGAGGTTTCGTGTAGTGTGTTTTACGATATGCTTAAGTACTACGAGACCATTGATCTTGCCAAGTTGATGTCCCAATGTCAGCGACACGGTTTCCCCTCCCCGATTGCGCGCCTTTGCATCTTTGCCTTTCGGTGTGGCCGTTTCCTGTCCCTGGGTGGCATCCTCGCGGGCCCCTTTTTTGTCGAGCGAGGTGTGGTGGCAGGCTGCAGTTTCGCCACCACCCTCATCAGGGTCTTTGCCCTTGACGCGTTCGACTCCATTCCCTTGTCCCCCAGATGTGATTTGGACATTTACATCGACGATTCGGGGATTTCTGCGACGGGCCCTCGTCACCGAGTTATTACCTCTATTGTTGCCAGCTCGCAGGCCTTGCACACGGCAGTGACCGACATGCTTGGCTGCAGTTTCGCCCTGTCCAAAGTGTGCACGGTCTCCTCTAATAGGGCGGTGGCCGGTGAGGTTGGCAAGCAGCTTGGCAGTCTGGCAGGTAGGATCGAGGATGTCACTGTCAACTTAGGTGTGGACTACACGGCGGGCAAGTCCATTCGAGCCTCAGGTCGGGCTAGTAAGCTCAAGTCGAGGCTGGCTACCATGTGCCGTCGAGCCAAGAGGCTCAAGAGGCTTTCGGGTGATCTTGGGAGAAAAACTCTGCGGGTGTTTTCCTCTGGCCCCCTTGCGGGTGTCTCCTACGGGGCTGACATTGTGGGTGTCTCTGACAATGATCTTTTATTGATGCGGAGGCAAGCCTTCTCGACGGTGCGGCCGTTTTCTCAGGGCAGGAGTCCCACTGCTTGCTGTATTTTAGCTGGAGATCCCACCTGGAGGGCGGCCTGCGCGCCTGTGCTTAGGTGGGGAAAAGAAATATGGCTTGCTCAGACTAAGGTCTTCCCGCACTCCCTGGCCCTCAAGGAGCTTAGAGATTCTTGGAATGCCGTCTGGGGCCTTAGCAGGATCAGTTGGGGTCTCGTTGGGGGTCCTGTCTCTGCCCTCAGGCTTTGTCTGGTCAGGTTAGGGTGGCACATGGACAATTTCATGACCATTATTGATGACAGAGGGTACCACATCCCCCTCGGCGTGACCTCCCCTGCCCTCTTGTGTATTTTTTGTCGGGAAGGTATGATCAGAGCTCTGGAGAGGGATCTGGGCGGCAAATGGGCGTCTGGAGGCCGCCTTTGCTTGGATGTCCCCCGTGCTGCTCTGGCGTCTAGCAAGTTCTCCCAGTGAAAAAGGTATGATTCGTGCTCTGGCGTGTAACGCCATCTGGACTCCTGATCGTGCCATTGCATGTGGATATAGAGTTTGTTCTAAGTGCATCCATTGTGGTGAGGCAGACTCGTTGCACCATCGGCTGCGGGCCTGCCCGCATGTGAGCGATCTGAGAGCGGAGCTTGCTAAGGACTGGATCATTGCTGCCGCCCGTGACACTGAGGCTGAGGACTACTCGGACCTCCTTTTCTGCTTCGGGGCTTTCGCCCATCCCGCCGATGCCCTTCCGAGGCCGTGCCTCGAAGGCAATGTGGTGTTCCGCTGGCATCGTGATCTGCTCGAGGGCCCCGAAGGCTTCGAGGCTCCCCAGGAAGGTGCTGTCTGGGGGTCGCTGTTTCTCGACGGGTCTTGCAAGCGGCACATAATTCGGGAGCTCAGCCGTGCGTCGTGGGCCATCACGATGCACAATGACAGCGGGGATCTTTTAGGTGAGGTTATGGGGCCTGTGTGGGCCCAATACCCTCAGACCCCGCAGGCTGGAGAATACGTAGCGCGTGGCATGGCTGGTAATATGGCCAAGTACCCTTCCACCCTGTTCTCTGACTGTTTGAATGTGGTCAAGCATTCTGAGTTGCCTCCTGGCGATCGCCTCTCGGGTAAGAGGGTGTACAGTGGCATAATCATGGGAGCCAATGCTCGAGAAGGCACGTGCATTCAGGATATTGTTAAGGTTTCCGCTCACAAGGATTTAGATGAAGCTGGCATCGACCAGTTCGAAAGGTTTTGTCGCAAATGCAATAATGATGCGGACGCGGCGGCCAAAACCGCGCTGTCGTTTCATGCGTCAGATATTAATGAGAGTGAAGATCTCAGCAAGAAGATTGACATTGCTAAAGCAGTGTGTCGGCTAGGGGCCAAGCTTCTCTTAGAGTGGCCCCGACTGGATTTATCTGATGCCGATTATATTCCGCCAGCCCCCAAGACCAGGTTTTCCTGGGACAAGCCTGGGCACGACTGGGCCCCTTGGTCTGGTGTGTGGCGCTGTAGAGTTTGTTTGTTGGGTTCCAGGGGATCTGGCGTCCCTGATCCTGGCATATGCTCTGGCAGGTGCAAGCTTGATGAAGGTGTGCTGGTGTCACTGCGGCATCGTGTTTTGGCCTTCTCCTGCAGTGACGGTTCACATCTTTTTGTTTGCGTGAAGTGCCGCTACCACAGCACAGGTGCTCGTGTGGACGGCCTAGGGAAGGCGTGTAAGGATCGGCCCTCCAGGAACGCCGAGTATTCTTGGAGGCACCTCTGTCGAGGAGTGCACCCGAACCCCAGGAAGCGAGCTGTGACGGTGAATACTCACCAGATCTGTGCCCTTTTTGGTTCTCAGGCCGAGGAGGCTCCCTCGTGCCACAGGGCCGTGGAGGCCCCAGCTGGGAACCACATGGCGGAGGAGGAGGTGGCCCCCCCTTCCTCGGTCGAGCCTCCCCCCCCCTCGGAGGAGGAGGTCCGTCAGGCCTGTCAGGCCCGAGAGCTCAGCGTCTCCTCTCAGTCCCTCCGCCGTCTCCAAGCCGCTCGGAGTGGCGGTGAGGAAAGGAGGGTCTTGGATGCTGACTCGGGTTCTTCTGACTAATTTTATCCTGCCACCCTTTGGCTCACCTCCTTGCCTCAGTGGCATGGAGGACGCAGCAGCGATTTCCCAGCCGTCGCTGCTGACAGGTGAGGCTGTGCGGGCGTTGAGCTCAAAAAAAAGCCATCCAGGAGGCCTCTTGGGGGCCTCTTGGTGGCCTCTCGGGAGCCTCTTAGGGGGCCTGGCGGTCTCGGGGGCCACCTTGGGGTAGAGGGCCCCAAATGTCAGCTTGAGTTCTTTGTCTTGGGCCCCTCTTTGGGCCCCACTTGGGCGCCAATCGAGCCCCTCTTGGGCCCCTCTTTGAGGCCCTCTTTGGTCCCTCTCACGGATCTCCTGGGAGGCCTCCTGGGCCGTCTTGGACGCCCTCAAGACCGAAAAGGCAAGTCCGCGACAACAGCGGAAGCACCTCGTGGATTTGTCATTGATTTGGGCTTCTTGCGCTGGCCCCAGGGCTCCCGAGAGGGCTCCAGGACCAACTTGGAGACCATCTTAGGGCACGCTAGAGATAAACGTCCCAAGCTACGCTCCCGAGGCGCCCGGAACAGTCACGCGGCGAACCCCGAGAGTTCAGAGGAGGAAGCGACACCGATGCCGCTACCGCCTTTGAGGCCTCCCCCGGGAGGCCCTCGTCGCCACGGTGGATTCGCTGCGAAATCTTGATCAGAACGCATCCCGAGAGATGTCCAGGGAGTGGCGGTATCGGGATTTGCTGGTTTCCCAGGGAGATCTGGCAATAGGGGGACTGGGTCCCTCGAGGGAAGCGTCTGCAGTGTCAACAGCAGGGAGCTCCAGGGGACCGAGGACACTCCACTCGGCGTCTCGCGGCTCGGTGGCGAATCTCCACGGCTCGTACCGTGGCCAGGAATCGACCGCGGCAGATCTTTGCGGAAGAAGCTCTGGTAGATGCAGCATGGCGGCGTTTTTGTTGGGATATCCCAGTAGCACGGCGAAGGGAACCCGCAAGTCGTGATGTTCCAACCTACTCTAGCCTTGATCACCAGAAGAAAATCGGGCACCAGGAACGTACCGAAACTGGAGGGTTTTCACGTGTCGGGCCCTGGGAGGCGATACTCGTTCGACGTTGTTGCGATATTTCTTTGGGTGCTCGAAATTATCTCTGGGATCTGGTCCTTAAGAACGGAGGGAGCCATATAGCGCACAAATGTGTTATCGTCGTGGCTGGGAGGCAGGCTCGGTACTTCCTGCAACGCAGGGTGTGCTCCGTCTATGGCTTGGCTTCGCCGCGCGTGGCGCGACGAGGCCTACGTCCACCTGACCGCCGACTACGACGCCCTGGACGTGGCGAACCGCATCGGGATCATCTGAAGCAGAAAACACTGGCCCAGCATCGAAGAAGAAGAAGAAGAACCGCCATAAACATAAACTTTTGGCGCTCCGCGCGGGTTTCTTGGATCCGCGCTAGGCCCCACCAGCGGCGCCTCCAGCGCCGCCCCTGGCGCGCTCCGCGCGCCAGGGAGGGGGGGCCCACCGCAGATCCAAGAAATTCGCGCAGAGCGCCACAAGTTTGTGTTTATGCCGTTTCTCTTCTTCTACATTGGCCCAGCAGTAGAGATTTGGACAGGCTGGACAACCAGACGCCTCTTGACCGTGACCGTGTGTGGGTCAGCGCGGTCTGGCGTGCGTCGATGGGACTACCAATTACTGCTGCCTTGACCTGCTCGTCCTTCGCCCGTTGCTTTGCTTTGTCAGCCAGAATGGCTTACGTCGCTACAACTGGGCCAGGCTCCCATAGCAGACCAGGAGGATCATCACATGCCCTCTCTATCCGCTTGGAGATCGACCGAGCGATCACAATGTAACGATGCGATCTGCAGCAAGCAACAATTTCAGCGAGCAGATAGTGTTCATCTTAGCGTGCTTCTGGGGACACGCAACAGGTTTCCGAGGCACCCAGAGACCCCTTCAACGTTCGGGCATGGAGCAGTTTCGCCATCCTGAAAGTAGCAACGACAGCTCCTGTGCATGGGCCTCCCAGCACTGGGCGCGCGCCAGAGCACTATCTACCTATGTGCAACCATCGAAAGGTTCTAGCGAGCCATAGAATACCGTTTTTTATCCCCTGGCGATAACGGGCGTGACGAGGGGGGAGTGGGGGAGGGGGGCGGCCGCGTCACGATTGGCGCTGGCGCCGTCTAGGAATGCCTCAGACTTGACAATTCCCAGACGGCGCTGGCGCGGTTCGTGACGTGACGTGACCAGGGGGGGCGGGGCCGGTCACGGGCGCTGTCGCGAATCATTGAAAGTGGGTTCTGGTCGATGCTTGGAGAGTGATCAAGAAGGCTGGGTGTGCAGCAAGTCCATTCCTCAGCCACGGGCGCACGGCGATCTCGAGCGAGCGCGGCTCTGGCGCGGGCGCGGCCGTGGCCGAAAATGCGCCGCCCAGGAGGCGAGGAGGTTGGGGGGGAGGAGGAGAACAAGGGCGAGGGCGAGGACGAGGACGAGGAATGAGAGGAGGAGGAGGAGGAGGAGGAGGAAGAGGAGGAGGAGGAGGAGGAGGAGGGGGAGGAGGAGGGGGAGGAGGTGGAGGGTGGGGATCTCGTGTCGTCTCTCTTCGCAAGTTGCCGCGGCCGTCGCCACCGACTTCCCACCCCCTACGGGCACGATTCTTACCCGCGCCGTGGCCCTGTCAAGAGGCCAGGTCTGGTAGCACCACCTTTCCAATGTCCCGGGGCCTTTGTCCGCGTACTGCTCTCCGCCATTGTCCGGGGGCAACGATAGGGGGGGATGGGCACAGGGGGGGATGCGTCGACCCCCAATCGCCCAATGATCGCCGATAGGGGCCCGATGGCCCCAGCCTGCACAGGAAGGTGTGGATTCACTATCGGGGGCCCATTGCCGATCTATCGGCGATGTATCGCCGATTCCAGGTCGATGCAGTCCTCCCTATGCCAGTCCCCCCCTATCGTTGCCCCTCAATGCGCCGCCCAGGAGGCGAGGAGAGTGGGGGGGAGGAGGAGAACAAGGGCGAGGGCGAGGACGAGGACGAGGAATGAGAGGAGGAGGAGGAGGAGGAGAAGGAGGAGGAGGAGCAGGAGGAGGAGGAGGAGGAGGAGGAGGAGGAGGAGGAGGAGGAGGGAGCCTCGGAGGAGGGACGTGCCAGCCGCCGCGCGGAGTGCGCCGTGCCGTTCGCGCGCCCCGCTGTGCGGACCTGTGCCCTCCTCCGCCTCCTCCTCCTCCTCCTTCTCCTCCTCCTCCCTGGCCCCCCCCCCCCCTCGTCCGCGCACCTTCCTGGGGCCGGGGGGAGCTAAGGCGCCGCTCGTAACATCGCCAAACATGACGACCTGAGCGCTCGATATCATGTTTCTGCTACATCTGTCCAGCCTGATCAATATGTGATGGTCCCGGGGTTCGACAAATGTAGAAAAGACGCCCAGTGTGAAAAAGTGCAGCGGATGGATTTCAGGGCAGCAAGAGGGCGGCGGAAGCAAGCGCACTGACAAAATTACATTGTCGAATGTCTGGAAGAGGAGGAGGAGGAGGAAAAGGAGGAGGAGGCGGAGGAGAATAATAATAATAATTAGAAGAAGGAGAAGGAGGAGGAGGAGGAGGAGGAGGAGGAGGACGAGGAGGAGGAGGAGGAGGAGGAACAGGCGCAGGAGGAGGAGGCGGAGGAGGAGGAGGAGGAAGAGGAGGAATGGAATGGAATGGAAATCCGCAAGGGAAGCAAACGACAGGAAAAAGACAGGCTCGGCGCCCCCGCCGGAGCCGCTGAGAGGCTAGCCCCCGCGCGTAGCCTCACCTACTCCTCGATGTCGGAATCGTCCTCCTCCGTGGCCCTGGCGCGCCGCCGCTGGCGCCAGCGATTGACGGCCGCCTCCACGTCTTCCTCGTTCAAGCCGTATGCTGCCAAGATCTCAACCCTGGTCAGCATGCGCCTGGGCGCCCCCCTCCCCATCTGGGGTCCGACCGTGGGCCCTGCCACTGGTGCGCGGCCGAAGTCTGGCCCCAGGCACGCGGCGAGGTCCGCCGAAGTTGGCTCCCGCAGCGTGGAGAGCACCCACGTTCGGCACTGCCGATGCCCCGGGTGCCGGCCGTCAGCCAGGCGGGCTCTCTGGCTCTGGAGCGTGGTTGTGGTTGCCCCGTGGCACGTGCCTGCCAGGTTGCGGGCGTATCTCGTGCCATAGGCTCCGCACCTCAGGCACGCCACCAGGGTCTGGGGCGGGCGGCCCGGAGCGGTGGCCTCGGCAGCCCGGAGCTGATGCGAAGCCGCTCCGGATCCTTTGCGTGCCGCCCCTCTGACACCGCCGCCGTCGACAGCCGCGGGCCCACCGCTGGCTTCGGCGTGCGCGGTGCTAGGGCCGTCGCCGACGACCAGCTCCACCTCGGCGCCGCCCTCTGGCTGCCCCTGCGGCCGGGCCTCCAAGCCATCGCAGTCCTTGGTGCCCTCGTCGGCCAGGACCGCGTGGAGCTCCCCTGACCAGCGCGCGGCCTCCTGGGCGATGTCGTACAGCGTTAGCGTGAGCTCCTCAGCCTCCGCGGGCATGCTGTGGCACTCTGCCCCGTGCTTGGCCCACGTGTCGGCGGCCGCGTTGCCGGCGCGCTCCCAGTGGGTTGTCCTCCCCGCAGCGACGTCGGCGTGCGTGGCGTGAGCGAGGACTTTCGTGACTGTGAAGTCCCCGAGCCCGAAGGAACCCCAGAATGGGCCCCACAGGTGTGCCCGCTCGTCCCCTGAGGAGTCCCCTGGCCCGCGCCTGAGAGCGGCCACGGTCCCAGCACAGTCAACGAAGAGGTCGAGGTGCCCCAGTGCAACCAGCGGGAGCGCGAAGATGGCGAAATCCTCGCCGTCGCGGCTGAGCTGCCTGGGGCACATGGCCAGCGGCACCGGCCCATACGCAGCAGCCTCAGGTACGCCCCAGCGGTTGCACTGAACAACTGCCCACCCAGCCCGGCTGATGCCCGGGAGGCGCCCTGCGAAGGCGGAGCCGTCAGTGAACAGCATGCCCCCGAGGCGGCCCGAGCTGGGCCGATTCCACCAATGGATCTCGAACTCCTGGCAGCCGATGTCGCTCCAGAGGTGCTGGGGGTCCGGGAAGATCCCGCGCGCGAATCGCTCAGCAAACAAGGGCCCCTCGCGCTGCGCCCGCCGGGCCCTCGCCACCAGAAATGGGGATGCTGCGGTCCGCCTGCGGCTGGCATGGGCATCGCACTCGTACACTCTGTGGAAGATCGTGCCAGCCTTAGCCCGGCACAGCTTGCACAGCCCGCACGCTGCGAGGCCATGGCGCCGGAGCCGCTCCTGGCACCAATGCGTGTTGTCCACAAGGGCCCGGAGGGAATTCTGCTGCCGCTTTGTCCAACTGCGTGCCGATCCCCACAGCAGCGGCCGCAGGGCCAGCCAGCTGATCGGCTGCACCCAGCGGTGGTCGTCACGCACCTCCTTGGCCTCGCACGCCAGTGCCATGCAATCCGAAGCACGCCAAGCGGCGTCTTGGGCGAGACGGGCAACCAGACATGGGGCCGTGCGCACCAGGTCCAAGCGGGCGCCCGCGTCGGTGACCAAAACGGCCTCGTCCTCGAAGCGCCAGCCGCACCGACCCAGCGTCAGCAGCGCCACGTCCGCGGGGGAGATTGCCTGCGACCACGGGTGCCGGAGGTGGCCCAAGCGCGCTGCGGCGTCTGTCAGGCACGCTCGGAGGACTCCGCGCGGCGGCAAGCCCTCCCAGACAGCGCGAGCCCACTGCTGCGCCACAGCCCCCGCGTTGATGGCCAACGGATCCGTGCTTAAGAGGCGCCCGAAGGAGGCGAGCCGAAGTCCGACCGAGGCGCCCCTGGCCACAGGCCCAAAGCTGCGTGCAACCTGCACCCGGAGCTGGTGCAAGACCGTGGGGGCCAGCCCAGTCACGGTGGTACCCCACGTGGCTTTGGCGGTAGGCCCGCCGCGCTGGATGCCGTGAACAGGCCCGTCCCCGCTGCGGAAACTCCAAAGTCGGACTGCCTGCGCCCGCGCCGTGGCCTGCCTTTCGGCGCAGATGCTGACTCGGCGGCGGCTCCCGTCGTTGGCGTCGGTCCCAAGGTTCCGCGCATGCTGCACCTTGGCCGCGGGGCCAAGCGCCCAGCGCGGCGCGAGGGCAGCCTCGACCCCCGCGTCCGAGACGAGGTACGCGAGCTTCTTCTCGGGGAGGAGGAAGAGGAGGAGGAGGATGCAGAGGACGAGGCAGAGGAGGAGGAGGAAGAGGAGGAGGAGGAGGAGGAGGAGGAGGAGGAGGAGACGGAGGAGGAGAAGGTCGTCGACGAGGTTGGAATGGACGCACGGCCTGCCAACCATGGCTCCCGGCGAACGCCCAGCAATTTGACACGCTGGCGCCGCGTCAAGGAAAATGGAGGAGGAGGAGGAGGAGGAGGAACAGGCGGAGGAGGAGGAGGAGGAAGAGGAGGATGCAGAGTAGGAGAAGGAGGAGGCGGAGGAGGTGTTCGCCTGCCTGCCGGCGAACGCCCAGCAATTTGACACGTTGGCAGCGCGTCAAGGAAAAAGGAGGAGGCGGAGGAGGAACTTGCGGATGTCGATCAATGCGGTGGCTGCCGACATGCCCGTGGCCCGCGCGTATCGCTGCAACATGTTGTGCACCCATCCCGCGCGCTCGCAGGGCTTCGAGCCGCCACCCCAGAAGGCGCTGCACGGGCGCGCCTGCTCCCAGGCCCTGCACAGCGGCTGCCGCACCCGGCTGTAGATATTGAACAGCAGTGGCAGCAGCCCAATTGGCCGGACGCCCCCGTCAGGTTTCCCAAGGAACACGATGCTGTTCACTAGCGTGTCGGCCATGCCGACGGTCTGCTCTGGCTGCGCTTCGAAGTGGTTGAGCAAGTCCACCAAGCGCTGCTGGGTCTCCAACGGCAGATCGAGGATCCAGCGCGGGTGGAACTTGTCCCAGGCCAGGCCCGCCTTGGGCTTGTAGCGTCGGCACACGTGCAGGACCTCAGGCAGGGAAATGGGCGGCAAGAAATCCCTGCAGCTCCATGCCCTTGCAAGGTTCTGATCCAGCATGCCGGGTCCATTTGGGCAACCACTCCTGCAGCAGCACCTCCAGTGCTGCGACCCCGTTGACGGGCAGCGGGCAGGGCCCCGAGGCGGCGTCGAGCAGGGCCTCGGCCGGCGGCAGCGGCCCCTTGATCCTCCAGTGGGCGATTCGCCCTCCGTTCTGCACGGCGCCCGCCGCGAAGGTGCGTGCCCGCGCGGCTGCCGTGTGGGTCGCCTGCACCTGCGCCTCCGCTGTCTGAAGTTCCTCCAGCGCGCGCTGGCGCATCGTGTCGTCCACCCCGTCCAGCTGGTCCAGGAGCTCCTGGGCCCGCCCCGGCGTGATGCCCGAGTCCTGGAAATCCAACGTCTGGATGGTGCGTCGGAGGACGCACTGCCACTGAGCGCGCAGTGCACGCCCTCCTGCCCCGAGAGGTCGTCCTGCCAAGCTGGCTGCCTTCCCTGCGAGCAGCTGGAAGCTCTTCCACATGGGTGCGCGGCCGTCGAGGCGCTCCACCAGCGCGCGGTCCCAGGCATCATGGAGAGGGACCCGTACCAGGCGGTATCCCTCGGCGCGGCCAGGCCTGCGTGCATTCGCCTCCTGAGCGTCGTGCAAGACGTCGAGCTGCACCTCGGCCTCGGTGAACCATTCGCCGAGCCCTTCTGCCAAGGAAGGGGGTGCCGAACCGCCGCTCCAAGACCAATCCACACCTGGCGGCAGGGCCCGCGGCCCTATCCAGGGCTCCGTGGGGTAGGCCTTGCATCGCCGCACCTGGGGAACACACGTGTGCTGTCCCAGGCCCGCCAACTCCAGGTGCACGGGACTGTGCGGGAAGGTGGGCGCACCTCCCATGATCCGGACCTGCGCCACCAGGGGCCGGAGTTCCCGAGCCACCACGAAGAAGTCGAACGTGGCGGTGCAATCGTCTGGCTCCGGGCTGCGGGCCCAGCACGTGGCGCCGGAGGGCACAACGATCACACCCAGGAGGGAGTCGGCCCACTGCGAGTCCTCCAACACCTGCGCGCTGATGTTCCAGTCCCCCTGCACGACCCACGGCACGTCCAGCTTCAGGATCTCCGCCGCCAGCAGATCCAGCAGCCCGATGTTGAAATCGCCGAGCCTGGAGCTGTCTTCCAGGTAGACCGAGAATGCGGCAACCCTCATGCCGCCTATGTTCAGGACCCGTCCTGCCAGGCGGCCCTGGTAGGCCTCACCCATGTCGAGCTCGAGGGGGCTCGAAGCGATGGCCTGGGAGACTCCCACCGCCACACCCCCAGAAGATTCGAGCGGGCCTGGACCCGTCGGGGCAGCCCTGCTTAAAGTCATGGCCATGTGGCGCCGGCCAGCCCACTCCCGAGCGCGTCCTTCCCGCTCGGTGCACTTCAGCCGCGTCTCCTGGACGCACCACAGCCTGGGCGAGCGCCGGCAGCCCTGCTCCTCCGTGAGGGCCACGTACCAATCCAAGGCTGCCTGGGCCGAGCTCCACGTGTTGGCGCTGACCCCAAATATGTGCAGGTCGGCAGCCGTCCGGCCTGCCGTCAGCCAAGGCATGCCCTCCTCACCTCTACGATCCGTCCCTGGCCGGCGAGGCCGGGACAGGAGGGGCGCGGAGCTCCGAGGAAGCGTGCCCGGCTACGGGGCCCCTGAAACGCCCCCGGGGGCGCTGAGGGCGCTACCCCAGCGACTTCTTCTTGCTGATGGTCTTGGCGACCAGCTGCCCGGCCAGCCGCACGGCCGCCTTGGCCTTGGCTCGCCTGGCTGAGCGATCGCTGTCACCAGCAGCAGCAGCACCACCGCCAGTGTCCAGCTCGTCCAAGACCGCGTCGAGGGCAGCATGGTCCTCCCCATCAAGCATGTCGAGGTCTGGGAGTTCTGGATGGGCTTCAGCTCCTCCTCCTCCTCCAGCTCCGACGAGGGAGAGGAGAGGGAGAGGAGAGGAGGAGTCCCGGGAGAGGCCCGGAGGAGAGAGGGAAGGCTACAGCTTGGTCGGGCAAGAGAAGAAGAAGAAGACAAACAAATCACGCACACACACAAATAAATAAGCAAGAATGGTAGGGAAATCGTCCCCAGACTATTTCTTAACGTATTCAGGCAGATTCCTCCTGTAGAGGGACAGGCCCGACTCGAGGCTAGAGGAAGAGGAAACGGCATACACGTCATCGTTGGGAGGTCCGCGCGGACTTCTCGGATCGGCGCTGTCCCCTGCGCGCGGAGCGCGCCATTGGCGGCGCTGGAGGCGCCGCGCAGACATCTGGACGTCTATGTTTGAGAGGTTATTGTTTTTGTCGTTTCCGATATCATGTTCATCTCAATGGTATTAGCACTCTGTGATGGCTCGCATATCTATCATGTATATTCAGATCAAAAGTGCTACTACTACTGCGACAATGTTCGAAGTATTGTTATCAGTTGTCTTCGAAGTATTGTTCGGATTCGTATTAGTGTTCGTCTTCGTCTTCGAAAGAGAGAGAGAGAGAGAGAGAGAGAGAAAGAGAGAGAGCTAGAGAAAGCTTCATGGGTCAGAGCACCGTTTAACTGATCCCCATCCCCACTGGCGTGGCCTGAGCCCCGCTTGCCGATCTACCCCCCTGCTGGGGATATAGCCTGTTCCCTCCGGGCTTCGAGGGGCGTAATCCCCAACCTGGGATGGTGGGACGCTGGCTTGAAACCCCACGACCTGGGGGGGGGGATGGGGATCGGTCAAAAGGTACTGAGGGTCCTGCGCCTCGGAGTGCAGAACGCGAGAGCACGGAGGTGGATATATATGCTCGCTGCTCGTGAGAGGAGGCGGAGGAGGTGGGAGGAGGAGGAGGAGGAGGAAGGAGGAGGATGAGGGGAGAAGGAGAGGGAGGAGGAGGAGGAGGAGGGAGAGAGGAGGAGGAGGGGGAGGGGGAGGAGGAGTGAGGGTCCTGCGTCGGTGATCTTCTTGATCTTGTCCTTTGTGAAGTCCATCTCCTTCTGGCGGACCTCCCCACGGGGCCCCCTCCGGACGCCCTCCGCTCCGCCCGCCGCCTCCGCTCCTCCTGCCGCTCCTGCCGGCCGCCGCGCCTGCAGCAGCAGCGGGCGCGAACCCGAGCCTGCAGAGCTCCTCCTCCCTCCTCCTCCTCCTCCTCCTCCTCCTCCCCTCCACCCCCCTCCTCCTCCTCCTCCTCACTCCTCCTCCTCCTCCTCCTCCTCCTCCTCCTCCTCCTCTCCTCCTCCTCCTCCTCCTCCTCCTCCTCCTCCTCCTCCTCCTCCACCTCCTCCTCCTCCTCCTCCTCCTCCTACCTCCTCCTCCTCCTCCTCCTCCTCCTCCTCCTCCTCCTCCTCCTCTCCTCTCCTTCCTCCTCCTCCTCCTCCTCCCTCCTCCTCCTCCTCCTCCTCCTCCTCCCTCCTCCTCCTCTCTCCTCCTCCTCCTCCTCCTCCTCCTCTCCTCTCCTCCTCCTCCTCCTCCTCCTCTCCTCCTCCTCCTCCTCCTCCCCCTCCTCCTCCTCCTCCTCCTCCTCCTCTCTCCTCCTCCTCCTCCTCCTCCTCCCTCCTCCTCCTCCTCCTCCTCCTCCTCCTCCTCCTCCTCCTCCTCCCTCCTCCTCCTCCTCCTCCTCTCCTCCTCCTCCTCCTCCTCCTCCTCCTCCTCCTCCTCCTCTCTCCTCCGCCTCCTCCTCCTCCTCCTCCTCCTCCTCCTCCCCCTCCCCCTCCCCCTCCTCCTCCTCTCCTCCGGGAGGCTTCTGGCCGGGAGCGTTGCCCCGCGTGTCGCCGCGTGCCTGGCCGAGCGGACAGCACGCCGCCCCGCTCCTCGGGGCGGGGGGCCCGGAGAGGCTCGGGACGCTTCGGCGCCTGGGGAGCCAGGAGTGGATGGCGTGCCGCGCCGAAGCGCGGTGGGCTATCCAACGCAGGAGGAGCAGGAGGAGGAGCAGCAGGAGGAGGAGCAGCAGCAGCAGCAGGAGGAGGAGGAGGAACAGTAGGAGGAACAGTAGGAGGAGGGGAGCTGTAACTGGCGGAGCAACACGCCATCCAACAGTGCCCGAGCGCAAGAAACACCCCCCAGGGCCGCCCCGCCCGACGGCCCGTCCCGGCGCGCCCACGCCCACCGAGCCCACCCCCGACTGCGATCCACCCCTCACGCCCCACGAGGGACGCCCCATTGTTACCACCTCCCCCCAAACATGATCCACCCAATCACGCTGATTGAGCAATTCGGAATAGACGGCTCCAACAGTGCTCTATATAGGTTCAATACTTGGTCCTGTTGGACGGATCCGCCCAGGGACTTCGCTTCGGCCCCCGAAGACGCATCACCAGCCCCCATGGCAGTTCAGACGCCAGCAGGCGGGATGCAGTATTCGATGTGCATATAGATACATAGCTTGGCGCCTCCTCCCTTACCAGAACACATCTCTCGTGCCCCTCAACCGGTTGTCTGATGGAGAAGCCAATCACTCCCTGCTCCCTCCTGCCCTGTCCATCGCTGCCTCCTTCCCCCAAAGCTCGACAACTTCGACTCAAACCGTCTCGCGCGCTGAGTCTCTGCTCGTCACAGCTTCGCTGCCCCACGTGTGCCCGCTGCGGCTCCTGCTGTCTTTCTTTCCGAATCTGGCTCTAAAAACTGCTCGCACCTCTCAGGCTTAAGTCGGGCGTGTCCCCCTACAGGGGGATTGTCGACGAAACATAAAAAATATTCAAACAATACACCAAAAAGGTCAAAATGTACTCCAAGCATAGTCCCCAGACTATGTTTTGACTATGTTTGAATGTTCCACCTCTAGAGGGACAGGCCCGACTTGATCTCAGGCTCTAGAGCATGAATCAGCACCAACGTTCTGCAAACTCCTGGCCCGCCGTCCGCGCTGCCCCAGATTCCTGGCATCGCCAGCGGGAGGAGGAGGAGGAGGAGGAGGAGGAGGAGGAGGAGGAGGAGGAGGAGGAGGGAGGAGGGAGGAGGGAGGGAGGAGGGAGGAGGGAGGAGGAGGGAGGAGGGAGGAGGGAGGAGGGAGGAGGAGGGAGGAGGGAGGAGGGAGGAAGGAGGAACTCTGGCATGGGCCAGTTGCGGGACTCTGCGCCGAAACCCCTCCCAACTCCGTGCGCCGTGCCGCCGCAGTGGCACGCGCCTCCCTGCTTGGCCCCTGCATCGCACCGACATGCGCAGCATCCCTCCCGCAGGCCTTCTCGAGCTCCGCGGGATCGTCGATCACGATGTTCACCCCTTCGGCAGATAGGGGTGGCTTATGCGAGGGCCGCAGATGGCAGTAGCATCTGCACGGTGACCGAGCAACACCAGCGCCAACCAGCTGCAGGACACGCGCACTACTGCTGAACGAGTGCAGCGAGAACATTGGAGGAACGCACACCGCACGAATCAGGCATCAGAATGTTGGGGCAGTGCCGCACCCGTTGCAAACAGCACAACCATGATCATTGCTCACGCTGCTCTGCTCATACCACATGTCCTGCAGTCCAGCCCAGTGCTTTCAGCGCACGCTGTGCGCGGGGTTATGGCACACAGCAGGCGAATGGATGGGCTCGCCCATCGACATCTTGTGCTTCTTCAAATCAAAATCCAGCAGGGCGATCTTGGCGTTCGTCACAGACGTGGGCATCTCCTGGCATGACAACACATGCAAACCTATACGGCAAACTAATGAATCCCAGGCCGCTCCAACCTGCCCGATCACGTGAAGTTTGCCACAGGGGCATACCACCAGAGCGTGTCACACACACACACACATCGACGGCCTCGGCGGTGTGGCCCCAGAGCATCCAGGAACCGTAGATCTGGGGACATCTGCTGGCCCCTGCTGGTGAGAACGCGTTCATATGAACCACTCCCCCGGCTCCCCCGGGGACCCAGGGCAGGACACCAGAAGTTCTGGATATGGACGCTGCAAGGGGAGCGATCTCTCTCGCCCCCTGACCCCTGCGGCAAGTTCACTTCGCCATGACGCGGGCGCTGGTCTCTGATCCAGATCTTCGCCATCGCGACTCCAACCCCGAAGAACTGGACCTCTTTCTCGGGATCGGCGTTTCATCCCAAAAGTCCGCACCTCTTCCCCGGGACCGGTTTTCCATCCTGGATTGTTTTTGACGACTGTCCCGTCGTAAGTCCCACAACATCTCACAACGAAAAGATGTTTGGGAAAGGGGGAGCAGGGGGAGCGGAAGCAGACAAAGGAGGAGGCGGAGGACGAGAACGGGAGGGGGAGGAAAACAAGCTAGGTGCCCTCGCGTCATATCTGACGTCCCGCCCCTCCGTCCCATCCCTCACCATGGCGTAGGTATCCTCTCTATTCGCATAGTCGGATGTCGAGCAGGGCGATGATCGCGAGAAGGTGCGCGATGCATCGTAGAACACGGCATGGCATGGCGGAGAAGAGCACGGCAAAGAGAAGCATGCCATAGCATGGCGTGGCATTGCGCAGTGAAGCGTTGCATCACAAAGCATTGCAACGCCAAACATGGCATCGCACAGGGGCGCCGAACACAACACCGAACAGCATGTCATGGCATAGCACTGGGTTCCTTGAAGGGTAAGTGGATCGTCTTCGAGAGGTCTGGGCTGGTCTGGAGCCGTGGTTCCATGTCTAGCTCCTTGGGCTCCCCGACAAGCTCCACACAAGGCGGGGCTGATGGAGAGCACCCGCTGGCTCTGATTTCAACATCGCCTTCTCAAAGCAGCAACGGGGCTCCCGCTTGAAACGTCCTGGAAGCGACAACGCCCCAAGGTGGGGTTCTGCACCCAAGAAAACAACGAACAACGAATGCACAATCACTTCCAATGCTTTTTCGGGGGGGGGGCATTGTCTAGATTTCGGGGCCTCTCTGGAAGGACCGAAAAAGCCCGCGCTGCAGCGGGAACACGACTTGGAGCAACCAAAGGCGCAGAAATGGGGCAAGCGCTTCCGCGGGAACGCAGTGCGGCACCCCCGCTCCACGGCGCCGGCACGCGCACGAGGAGAGCTACACCCGTGCAGCACCCCCCCTACCCAGATGCTCGGGGGACGGCGGCGACCACGACGACGACGACGACGTCCACGGCGACCACGACGACAACGACGACGACGGCGACGACAACGACCAATGACCACGACGACCACGACGACGGCGCTGGCAATGGCGCCGACGACGGCGACGACGACCATGACGATTACCACGACGACGAAAACGAGAGCGACAGTATCCGCCGGCCCCGTTGCGGGGCCACCAGGCGGCGAGGGAGAGGGTTGCAATGCCTTGCGCCAGCTCCAAATTCCAGTCTCCAATGTGATAGCCTTCCTGTCAGTTTTCTACTGTATATGGTCAGTGTCCGCGCGAGGGGGGGGACCCGAAAAGGGCCCGGGCGACCATCCCCCAGGAAGGTTCTCAGAATTTCCTGTGGGTCGTGTGACAAGTTTTAAAAATTGAAATCTGCACACCTAAGGCCAGAAACCCTTGCAAATTGCAATGGGCTCGGGCTGCCGAAGCCACAATCATGTGCAAATTGCATCATGCTCGCGCTGCCGAAGCCACAATCCCTTGCAAATTGCATTGCACCGTGCTCGCGCTGCCGAGGCCTCAATCCGTTTCGAATTGCGGTTGGTTTACGCTCCCGAAGCCACAAGCGTGAGCAAATTGCGACACTCTCCGAAACCACAATCCCTTGCCAATTGCGCCGTATCCGCGCTGCCGAAGCCACAATCCCCCGCATATTGCGCCATACTCGTGTTTACGACGCCACAATCCTTTTTGTAAATTGTGCAAATACGCATTCTCGAGACCAGTCCCCTGCAAATTGCGCCATACTCGCGCCGCCGAGGCCGCAATCCCTTGCAAATTCGGCCATACTCGCGCTGCCGAAGCCACAACCCACCGCAATTTGCACCAGACTCGCGCTCTCGAAGCCGCAATCTCCAGCAAATTGCACCGTACTCTCGCTGCCGAGGCCACAGTCCCCAACAAATTGCACCGAATTCGCGCTGCTGAAGCTACAATCCATCGCAAGTTGCGCCAAACTCGCGCTGCCGAGGCTCCAATCCTTAGCAAAATGCACCATCTTCGCGCTGACGAAGCCACAATCCCTTGCCAGTTACGCCCTGCTCGCGCTGCCGAAGCCACAGTCCCCTGCAACTTGCGCAACACTCGTGTTTCCGACGCCACGACCCTATCTAAGATCAGACTTCATCAGCGCCGCTCGCCGAGGTGAACTTCTCCTCGGGCGAGCTCTGACCACGGGAGTGCACTGAACGCACCCCAGTCAGCAGTATACGGCATCACCAATGGCACCCACGCGGGGTACCAACCTGGCTGTGCCCCCCCTGGTAAGGGGGAGTCCACCGAAGCCACTCCGGCACTGCGCCCAAAAGGGACGGGCAGCAGCAGGGGAGACGGGGGGCCCCTGTCTTAGAGGGCCACATTGGAGACGGGGTGGCGGCCAGCCAGAATTCTCCGTACGCGCACGGCCGCCCCCGCAAGGGAGCTTTTTGACTTGGGCACCCCTTTGCAAGCAGCTCGACACTTCTTGGCGTTGCACGCCCCCTCCTGATATGCTCCACAGCACTGGCAACAGAAAGCCAGCCCGCTCTGAACACAGTCGTGCCGCGAGTCATGCCCCATGGCGCGGAACATGTCCATGGCGGAGGACGTAGCCACAGGTGGGGCGGGCAACGGTGGCACCGCCACGTCGGAACCGTCTGGCATCGCGACCATGCCAATCGACGACAAAAAATGGCGCCCCCCAAACCACCGCGTCGCCAGCACTGAGCCGGTAAAGAAAACTGTCAGCCGAAGCACGCTGGTACTCCGTCGGCGCACGCTTCGTGCGTGCTACCATGTTGCACAACCTGCATCGAACCTCGCCTTTGGACTGTACCCAGCAAAGGTCGTGGCCCGTGACACTGACTGGTTGGGCTGCAGTAGGGTGCCTAGTGGGCCGCGGGGCCAGCACCTCGGCCCAGCCTCGTGAGCGAATTCGACGCTGAGCTAATTCGACTCTGAGCAACTGCCTAGCCTCGTGAGCTAATTCAACTCTGAGCAACTGCCCACTCTGAGCAACTGCCCACTAAGGAGGCGAAGCTATTCTCGAGGAGAATAGCTTCGCCTCCTTTAGCGCTCTGTTGTGCGCCTCCGCAGGACCCTCTGAGACGGCAATATCAGAGGCTCCTGCCTTAGCAAAGTGGTCGGCCCACGCATCCGACGCCACGATCTCTCGTGAAAGTGCACCATGTTCGCGCTCTCGAGGCTACAGCCCCCCTCAAATGCACCAATTTCGCGTCCCAGAGGCCACGGTCGCTGGTAAATTCCTCAGTATTCGCGTCTCCGAGGCCACGAGCCCTTGAAAACTACACACTGGTCGCGTCCCCTAGGCCACGATCGCTGGTAAATTACACCATGTCCGCGTCCCCGAAGCCACGCTCCCTCGTAACAAACGCCGATGAACCCCAAGACCGTCCAAGCCGCACGATTTTGCCCGACGTAGCCTCAGGCAGCCCACAGTCGTTGCAAGTGGGCAGCCGATACACAGCATGATGGAAAGTTCGCAAAAGGCACAGAGCTCAACGCTATCATCTGAATCTCCATTTGTCTTGAAGATTACCAATCGTCCTCGCACGAGGTCGTGATACTGCTTCGCGACGGCGCCCAGGCATCCCAACATGGCTCCTGCATATTCCATAATGATGGAGAGGGGGCCCGCGGCAGAGGGCGAAGCCCTTACCGGACCCCAAGACGGCACAAGGGGTCCCCGGGACGGCCCAAGAGGGCCCCAGGACGGCCCCAAGAGGGGGCCCAGACAGGGAACCCGAACGGACATTTCGAGCTTTCGGTCCCAAGAGGCCCCCAGGAGGACCTAAGAGGCCCCAGGAGGCCCCCGAGAGCCCCCAAGAGGCCCCAAAGCAGCCCCCAGGAGGCTTCCAAACTGCCCCGCAGAGGCCCCCGAGAGCCCTTTCGAGAGACCCCAGGAAGCGTCCATGAGGACTCCGACCCAAAACCCAAGCACGGTGGCGGGATGGGCCGACGGCTACTTGATAGCTAGCATGCGCGCTGCGTCACGGCTTCCGATGCTGCGCACCACTTCGACAAACTCCCAAGGAACGGCCGGTGATGCGCCGCTGGCGTCCTGGATATAAGAGGCAAGCGAACCTACCCCGTTATTGACCATCCTCGCCTCCGAACGGCACCCTCATAACACAGAGCTGCACGTGGGGTGGCCCGCTGTTAGGTCCCCACGTACGGGATAGGAGGTGCCTGGGCCCTCCCAGAGAGGTTCGGGAGATAAGCGAAAACTTTCCTCTTTTCTCTCCTTCCCTCCTCTCGTTCTTCCTTTGGTCCTTACATCCTCCTCCATCTAGCCCCTCCTCCCTATACCTGCCAGCTCAGCACAGCAACATCGTATCATTAAACGTGACAACAGCACCGCAGCATGGGCCCCAACACAGCAGCATAGCACACTCAGGTGGAACAGACCATTGGTCATATCATCGTATAGCATAGCGTAGCATGGCGCAGCACATCGTTGCACGTATCATAGCACATCGTACACATCAAATGTTACATAGCAAAGCATAGCGTAGCGTAGCATAGCATAGCGTATAGCATAGCATATCATATCACAGCATTCACAGCACATAGCATAGCATAGCGTAGCATCGTGAATGCGAGCTTTGTTCTCGTTCTGGACATACTGGTGCAAGGTGATGAAGTCTTGCCTCCTGGTTGTCGCATTGTCACGCATCCGCAACCGTTTTGGCCGAATGAGTTCGGGTTCGGATTCAGATATTTTGTGTCCTTCTCGGGGCTCCTCGCCTGATGAG
Organism: Prorocentrum cordatum; assembly: GCA_963575745.1. NCBI lineage: Eukaryota > Dinophyceae > Prorocentrales > Prorocentraceae > Prorocentrum > Prorocentrum cordatum. The sequence continues at coordinate 100,723 of CAUYUJ010020736.1, read as the reverse complement.
ATTCTCGAGCCCCGCGTGCAGAAACGTGCCAAGACGCGACACACGATGCCAGGGCCCGCGTTTCATGGTTGCGATTTGTGGTGTTTGCTCAAAGGCTGAACCTTCGGATAAAGACACATTGGATCGTCTATGCAGGCCCCTCACCCACATTGACCTTCCGCGAGCTGAGGAGAAGTACCTGCTTGGCATTGCTGTGTCAAACTGGAGGCTTCTGGACCCTGGGACACAACTGAGCTCGACCCAAGCACTCCTGAGATCAGATGTTGGTCACCGCATTTATGCTGAACACGTGGGTTTTCTCGAATATACATACATCACCGGTATGCCGTGCAGGCGCCCAGAACTGGTGCCCCGATCAACTGGCCCAATTAATCTTGCACGAATTCAAGAATTTGTCGGACGAGACCCGTTGCTTCGACCTTGTCTGCAGAGGCACGCGCTGCCCGTGTCGGACGTGCTGGTAACATCGGTGTTGCTTGGCCGCTGTGTGGCAGCAGGCTTCCTAGATGCATGCTGTTACGTCCCATTTGTTTTGCGCAATCGGAGGGCGTCGCTCTTTGTTTCCAGGCCCACGTCAGAAGATATGTCAGCGTACCGACGGCGTGTTCAAGACAACGATCCAGCATGTTCGGAACCCGATGCCGTGCAAAATGAATGGCTGGATGTTTCTGAGTTTGGCGGTGGTGATCGCCGCACTACGAAGACGGCCTTGCACGCATTGCGGTTCATTAGAGCTACAGCATTCTTGAAAAAAGTTCAAAGATCTGGAACAGCAGAGTGCAGCCACGCTGCAAGCTCACTGGCCAGAACTCTACCAATCCATGCTCGATGAGTTGTTCAAGAGTGGCTTCTCGCATCCCAGCAAAACATCTTTATACGCTTCTCGCCCGAGGCTGGACATGGCGGTGATGAACATTGAACGGCGCATGCTGAGTAGCCGGCCGTGGTCTAGGCCTGAACACGGGCGTCGGACAATTCATTTGTACACGGACTCGAGTCCGAATTCAGGAGAGGAGATCATGGGGAGTTTGTGCGACATATTCGTTCCTGGTGCTTCAGTGTTGGGACATCTGATGCCAGGCGCATGTTTGGGCCACGGATATCAGGGGGCAATGGATAAAACAATGGCATTATTGTGGCAGCTCTGGTTGATTGCAGGGCCTCGCATGGACACTTTCGAACGGTTCCTCGAGGATTGCATGTCTATTACGACCGACATGGGGACTGAACGCCTCACCGCAGACATTGGGAATTGCTTGCGCATTTTTGCCGCGAAGATCGGGCTTAGCATTTCTCCCAAGTTCGCGTCTTACAAACGACTGCTGGAGTTTTGCGTGGCTGTTCCAGACTGGCATCACCTAGTGGCTTGGTGCTTGAAGGCATCTCTAGAGGCGTTAGGCGAATGGCCCGATATTCTGAGTACTCTTCGAGCGCACTGCAGATTCTTCAGGAACGCAAGTTATCGTGAATCGCTAGTGGTGTGGTTGAAGTCGCATGGGCATGGCGATTATTCAAAGACTTTGAAGTGCTTCAGTGCGTCGTTCGCCAAATGGCGGTTCGAGACCGTGCTGGAGGTCATCAATTCGCTAAACAAGGTGCGGCATATATGCTCGTTGTTTCAACCGCGCATGCTTGGCGTGCTTCAGGACGCACAGGATTTCAACGAGATTGTCAAACACAAGGGCAATACTCACTTTTGGCGTTGGGTGCGAGGCTTTCACATGATGGCGCACCCTATTGAGCGATTTCGGACATGGGCGACGGCCTGCCCGCATCCCGAGCACCAGGAAGCGCTGAAGAGGGGGAAGAGCGTCCAGTGCGAGCAGCTGGGCCGTCGGCTTCAAGAGGCGCCCCAACGAGTTGTCGACTTGAAGACGCACCTCACTGACGTGGCAGACAGGCTGGTCCTGGAAGATGTTCTGGGTGACGAGGCTGTCTTCAGGGATCTGTCGTTTGCCCTCAGGCGGTTCTTGCCAGAGTTTAAAGAGAAGTTCGCTTGGGTCGAGCTGATGCCTTACGCATTCGCCAGTGCCACGGACCAGGCGGTCGCCCGATCTATCATCCAGCAGTGGGAGGTGAGTCCTCGGCGAGACCACCACAGCATGACGTTATTGCTCATGGACGAATTCGAAGTGGATGTCAGGAGGATCGCCGATGGATGTATCAACGATGCCCCACAACGTTTTTTTTTGGCGCAGGTTGAGGCTTTCCGAAGGATCCCACTGACTTCCCAGGTTGCAGAAGGCTACCACAGGTCAACGAAGCTCAGCAAAACTCGCGGCGGCTCTTCTCGCTTGCCGTGGCTGCTATCTTCCAACAGGATCTGGCAAAATCTAAACATCGTGGCGGCGCTTGAGGACAGCCCTGAAGGGCGCGCATGTCTCGAGTGTGAGTTTAGACGCGCTACCAGGGCACTGCAGACGAAGAACGCGTTGTTGTTGAAACGGGTCAAGGCACCAATCAGTAAGTGTGTTAAGAGAACGTACCGCCTCGGCGAGTTCAACTATTTTGATTGGGAAGAGCTCGCGGCGGACTTGGTCGCCGTGCCGCCGCGGGAAGCCGAGGCCGCCGAGGTTCCAGAAGCCGACGGAGGCGCTCTTGCCGCCGAGGGGCACGCCGACGTTGGCCAGGATGGCATTCCTCCAGCACCTGAGAACGAGTCGGCGTTGGTCGAGCTGCACGGGGACGTGGACATTTCTGCCGCGGAGGGGGTCGTCTTGAAGAGAAGCTACTTGAGCGCGGTGATTGGCCACCACGATTTCTTCAGCGTCACTGTGCCAGACCACGATGACCCATTCTTATTCCAGGTCTTGAAAGTCGTTACCAAGCCATGGCTCGTGGTCAATCCCATCAGGGCGCAAGTGAGGAAGCCTGTTTTTGAAGTAGTCATTCAGACGTATTCGTTCTGGGGTACCGATCGTGGCGCAGGCGCAGTTGTATATGCTGATGGAGATGCAGGTTGTCTGAACTTGACTGCGTGCTCACACGCTCGGCCCAACATGGCCTTGACCGACCCGCAGTGCCCGCCGCTTGTGATAATGAAGGAGCTTCATCGGCAAGGCATGGCCATGTCAGACCAAATTATCACGCACGTGTCTGGCGCTGGCCCCTTGACAGTGTACAGCGTCAGAAAGGTCGGCTCTCGCCGAGAGTACCTCCAGTGCTTGCTTTCATGGCGCACATTGGTAGAACAGGGCTTGGGCGACATGCGCAGTGACGCCCCGATCGACTACTACAAGAATTTGCTGAAGGGGAACATCGTTCCCGCCGGGCAGCCAGCCAAGGTTTACAAGCGCCTGCTGCAGGGGGAGTTGCTCGATGAGTTGCTCGCAGGGCTGGAGCGGCCAGACGCCTTGGAGGACGCTGGCGCGATTGCCCTGGAGGATGGCCCGATGCCCGAAGCCCTGGATGACGGCTCGGAGTCTGGCGGGCCTATCGGCGACTCGCCGAAGCCAGCTTCTTCGAGTTCGACGTCCTCGACCTCTTCGAGTTCGTCCTCTTCGAGTTCGAGCAGCTCCAGCTCGAGCAGTTCCGACGACCTATTGGCGCCAGCGGCCGACGTCGAGTGCGGCCCCGCCCCAGTGACCCCAGAGTTCATCGGTGGGCAGCGCCTCTTGATTGAAGACCGCATGGCGATATCAGGGTATTTCCGATATAGGTTGAAGTGCGACACTCACGTCGGCTGCTCTCGAAGCCGAAATGCATTGGCAGCTCAAAGCGCTGACTTCGGCGTATACCAGCCTATTGCTTACCTAGCTGTGTGGCAAGAGATGGGCCGAGACTTGAGCAGAGATGAGCATCGGAAGCAGGACTTGGAAATACCTCTGGAAGACCAGAGGGCGTGGTTGCAAGCGAATGGTCACCTTGAGCCTTGACCCAAGGGAGAGACTGGGGCACGTCTGTCGAAAAAACTCAAAACAATAGACGTGCAACAACAGGAACAGCTGGCAAGGAACGCGGTGAGAGCGCAACTGGTCTCCTCCTCGGCGTGGACCCCTTTCGGAGCTGGAGCGCGTCGATGATCGCACTTCGTTGGGGGCCCACGATGGCCTCGGGGGCCCGATCTGTGCAGGCACTGTTTGGGCGGCCAGAGTCGAGCGGAAGGAGGGGTGAGCAGAGCTCCACCCCCTTATCTTCACCATTCATCGCCATGATCGCACTTAACGTCAGCAGCACCACTGACAGCAACATCAATATTAACTAACACCAACATCATCATCGTCAACAACATCATTCGCCGTCATCGCCGTGCTAACTGTCATCGTCAGCATCAGCATCACCACCAACTCCCGTCTCACTGTTCGAGCAATTTGGGATCAAGTGCTGAGTGCAGGGTCTATCGTCCCTCCGCCAGCCGAGTCCTGCGTACGCCCAGCTCCAGTCTGAGTGGCAGCGTGCCAGATTTGCGGATCAGATGGTGCGGACCCAGAAGGAAAAGGACCTCCAGAAGGTCATCAAGGACAAGGACACGCATATCAAGGATCTCCAGAAGATCGTCAAGACCATGATGAAGATCCAGATCCAGAGCCATAAGAGAGTCAGACAGTATATCCGGGGCATCGACCAGGCGACTTACGACAGGCTCAATGCCAAGTATGTCTAGGTTCCCACCCGAATGCCTTCACGGTCCATGGCCAGGGCCACGGTGAAGGCGGTGCAGAGGCAGGGTTAGTCGAGCACGTGAGTTGAATCAACGATCGAGCCTTGCCAGGTAGGTAGTGCGTTGGCCTCCAGTCGCCGCTGCGTTCTCCCAGCGTGTCTCAGGAGCCCACCCCGATGGGCTCTTTCGCTTCTATATTTATCAGTTTTGGGGATTGGCCGCCCAGAGAGCGACCTGCAGCTCCGCGTGAAAAGAACTCATTCGGTGCGCTACCAGGTGTATCTTCGCTCATACTCAGACTCACTATTACTTAGGCAGCCTCGTGCGAGGAGCCCGTCCCGCTGAGAGATACTTCTGTGCTGTGCAGCCTAACTCAGATTCAGACTCATTCGTATCTAGAAGAACACTCACACGCTCATGTTCACTCACACTCAGACAAAATAGAGTCTCATGCGGGATCCCACCGTTAGGGTAACGCTGTCTGGCATGTGCTTGAGTTCTTGTGTGTGTATTACAAGCTAGGGTGATACATATCTTGTTATCTTTGAGGCTCACGTAGCACTAGGACGTTACCAAAGGGTGTAAAATCACTCCAAATCACTCCAAATCACTCAGAATCACTCCCGAATCACTCCGACGCGCTCCCGAATCACTCAGGATCACTCCGGAATCACTCCGAATCACTCCGCACCCCGCCACAAATCACTCCAAATCACTCCACATCACTCCAAATCAGTCCAAAATCACTCCAAACCTGCTGGAGACATATACTTTGTTGATACGTTTTCTTACTTTGTGTCATGTGCTGACACAACAGCTGTTGTATTCGCGTTGCGTTGCGTTGATCCACTATCCTTCCCATGTAGGCTCGCAGGGTTAGTGCCCCCCCAAATATACAATGTTGTTATGTTTATCTTAGGCTGCGCGTAGCTCACATTACACCCGCATGCTCTAACCTGGGAGACTTTAACCCTGCAGGCCCTAACCTGACAGACCCTAGCCACGGCACGGCGCGACCTACTTGGTCACCTTCCATGGATCTGTGAGTGGTACCACCGAACAGGCCCCTAAAACATCCCTAGAACAGTGTGGCACTATGAGGAGGAGGAGGAGGAGGAAGAGGAGGAGGAGGAGGAGGAGGAGAGAGTCCGCACCGTGAGTCCGACATGACCCTGGGGAGACGACGAAGACGACGACGACGACGCCATCATACTTTCATCTTCCAGGCCAACGCTCAATCATTCTGGAAGATGAAAGTGCGATGGGAGCCGTGGGCCCATGGGAGCGACGACGACGATGACGACGATGACCAGGACGACGACGACGACGCCATCATACTTTCATCTTCCAGGCCAAAGCTCAATCATTCTGGAAGATGAAAGTATGATGGGAGCCGTGGGCCCATGGGAGCGACGACGGCGATAACGGCGATGTCCACAACGACGACGACGACGTCGACGACGACGACGACGACGACGCCATCATACTTTCATCTTCCAGGCCAAAGCTCAATCATTCTGGAAGTTGAAAGTCTGATGGGAGCCTTGGGCCCATAGGAGCGACGACGACGACGGCGACGACCAGGGCGACGACGACGACGACGGGGATTATGATGATGATGATGATGCTGATGATGATGATAATGATGATGATGATGATGATGATGATGATGTTGATGATGATGATGATCATGATCATGATGATGATGAGGATCATGAGGAGAAGTTCGTTGCATGCGGGGCTGCTTTCATGGAGGGCCCTGGGGTCCAGGGACTCACCTTCTACTGCAGGTAAATCGGTCAACAGGGGACGGTCCCTCTTTGCGTAATTACTGCAGCCATTTTGGCTCGCGCGGGCATGCCGCGCTAGAGGCCAGCCCGCGTGCACATCAGCACTGGTGCGGCTTCCTCCGCGAAGGCAGATCCTTCGCCATGTCGGACAGCGACGAGGGGATCATCGTGCAGCACCTTGCAGAGGATGATATCGCCGAGGGATTCGTCACTCTGTCCTGCCTTCTCTGCCACATGGACGGGGACGAGCGCGACTTCAGCAAGCACAAGAAGTTCGGCCTCACCCCTCTACACAAAGCATGCTTCAACGCGCTGCAAGCACTTGAGCGCACCCTGACCTCTCGCCCCGATCTTAAGAAGAAGGTGATGTCCCTCTTGGCCGCGGACCCAGAGAAGTTTCGGGCTATCGCGCTGGCGATGTTGAATAAGCATAAGCACGGCAGGAGACCGCACCAGCGTGATCACGTGATCGACTTCTGCGAGGAGCTGGTGGAGACGGACGGCCTGTTCACGAAGGAAGAGTTCGTCTACTTGCGCAAGCAGGCTTACGTCCAGTGGTTCAAAGTGAGGGAGGGCTTGTCGGACGAGGAGGCGTTGCAGGCATGGGATGATGACATCAATGACCCTGAGGTTGAGAAGAAGAAGAATCGGAAGGGGCAGACGACCGTGGCCGTCGAGAAGCCCGTCGTGGTCGAGCGCATCAAGGGCACGTCGCAGCAGACGAAGTACGCATCTAAAGTGGATAAGCCGTCTTCGAGCGCCTTGGGTCTCCGCGAGAAGCACGGCCAGGCTACATGTAAGTTCAGGCAGGGCGTTTCGGCAGGTGCGAGGGCGACGAGCTCGTCGGCGCCTGCGGCCTCACCACCAGCCTCAGCGCGGCCCCTCAGCGGGACGAAGGAGAAGCGACTGAGGAGCAAGAGCAGGAGCCAGAGCAGGCGGACCAGCGCCAGTAAGAGGAGCTGGGTGTCATCCATGCTGGAGGGCAAGCGCCAGCAGAGACCCAAGTCCAACTGCGACTCGGCCGACGACGACGACGACGAGGAGCTGCCAGAGGAGCCAGAGGGCGGCCTGGCCGCCACCGCCGAGACGGAGCCCGAGCCCTTCGTTGAGCTCAAGGGGAAGATGCCCATCTCTAAGTTCCTGTCCGCCAAGCAGAAGTTCGGAGTGCAGTTCAAGGAGAGGTTGTCGGCCATGGGCGTCTACAAGAGGGGTGACATGTTCAACGTTTCCGACAAGGCTTGGGCGAAAGTCCAATGTTGTGATTGCGACCTCGATGGCATCGACTACACGACGGTGAAGCAGGCGCTGACCAGCACCATCACGAGCTGCAAGAAGGAGTGCGACGACATCAAGAAGTACAACCAGAGGATGAACTTGGAGAAGTGCCAGGCCCAGGCGATCAAGAGCATCGAGACGCTCGAGGTCGCGCGGACAAACTTCGACGAGTGCGTGGCGGCCATGCAACACATCACGAGCGACATGCAGTCCGTCGCAGCCGAGGCCAGCCGCAAGAAGTATGCTGCCATCAATCGTGTCGCCAAGATGTTCGAGCAGCACATGACGGCTGAGCCCCTCGCCAAGGCTTTCGCGGCGTGCTTGCGCGACGCCGAGGACACCAGGGGGGGAGGAGGAGGAGCAGGAGGAGGAAGAAGAGGAGGAGGAGGAGGAGGAGGAGACGGAGGAGGGGGAGGAAGAGGGGGAGGAGGAGGAGGAGGAGGAGGAGGAGGAGGAGGATTAATGAGGAGGATGAGGAGGAGGAGGAGGAGGAGGAGGAGGAGGAGGGGGAGGAGGGGAGGAGGGAGAGGAGGAGGAGGAGGAGGAGGAAGGAGGAGGAGAGGAGGAGGATGAGGGTGGAGGAGGGAAGGAGGAGGGGGGAGGAGGAGGGAGGAGGAGGGGAGGAGGAAGGAGGAGGAGGAGGAGGAGGAGGGGGAGGAGGAGCCGCCCCAAGCCCCTACCAGCGAGGACACTTTGAAGGACAAGAGCAAAGCGCTCGAGTTCAAGGACTCCGAGTCTCTTGACCTTGGTTCTCCGGTGCGGACGAATGAGAAGATCGTCGGTTGCGTGCTCGTGGATATCATTCAAGTGACTTTGGATAAGACGGATGGCCTCGACATCGACAAGATCACGGAGGAGCTCGAACTCTGCGAGGCCGCCAAGAGCATGTTCATGAAGCCCTTCATTGTGGTCTTGACTCCCTACTCGTGGTCGTGGGACTTCAACAGCGTAGCGTTCCCAGGCGTCGCATTCTGTTCCATGGTGCTCGAAGGTAAAGTGTGCTGCCTGCTGGTGCCGACTGCGCTCTTGACCAACCATGGCATGACGTCGCTCAGCTCTTTCGACCAGTTCATGGCAGCCCTGTCGTGCGACAGCCGCAAGACCTTGCTCGAGCACGAGACCTCCCATCGTGCAGTCCGGGACGTCGGGGACATCATGTATGCCCCCTTCGGCTTCGTGCCGATCGTGTTCGGAGTTGGTGACAAGAACGAGAAGGAGCCCCCGAAGTCCGTGTTCGACCATCGCTGACGAGTCGCGGAAGGAGATCTTTCGCTACATCGAGGCCGGCCCCTCCAAGCAGTCGCACGTGAAGACGTGGCAGTCGGCCACTGGCCCGATGACTGAGTGGATGGCCACATTCGCGGCCTCGTCTTGAGTGCGGGGCGATCTCAAAACAAAGTGAGCCTCCTGTTAGTTATTGTTTCAGGTGATTGCAGCAATGCTATGAGGCGAACCTCGGAGACGACCGAGTTCTCAGAGATTTCTTGAGTGCGCAGGGGAAACATCAGTGGTTGAAATACAAATAACATGAGCACGCAGGGTTGAACAATCCCGGGTTCAAACATACACTAATCTGATAATCAACGTCTGAAAACGTCGGCATGATAACAATTGCGTTGAAACAAATCCAAAGAGGGAGGAAGGACGGAGGAGGGAGGAGGGAGGAGGGAGGAGGGAGGAGGACGGAGGGAGGAAGGAAGGAGGGAGCAGGGAGGAGGGAGGAGGAAGGAGGGAGGAGGGATGAGGGAGGGAGGAGGGAGGAGGGGGGAGGGAGGAGGCAAAGGACGGAGGAAGGATGAGGGAGGAGGGATGAGGGATGTCCGGGAAGGGCCTGCCCGTGACCCAGCAGGGCTCGAGTTGCCCGTTCTTCTTTGTTGGAGGCCTCCCTTCGGGCCTTCGGAGCTGCTGGCCATGGCGGTTCCTCAGAAGGTGGACCTGTTTGCTGGAGGGAACATTTATATGCCGACCCCGCAAGAATATGCAGCCCTCCGTGCCAAATGGGACCGTGAGCAGAAACGCCTCTCGATACGGCGCCTCCTGATCAATGTCATTGTTGTCGAGGACTCAGGCGAGGACGCCGAGAATGGCGACTACGCCAAGAACGACGGCGACACCACGAGCAAGCACCCCATCGACCTCTGGCTCCACCCCGACCCTGTTCCTGTTCCGACTTCGGAAAAAATCTAGATCTCGGATGGAGGTTTCGAGCCCCGTGGTGAAGCCCAGGCGCCGCGTGTTGCGGAAGGTGGCCTGCGGCCCAGGCGTGTGGATCCCGTGGATCAGGAAATCCAAGATGTGAGAGTGAGGCGTCTGCCATTTAGGATTCGTGCATGTGTCGATTGCTGCGTTGTGCGCCAGCATGTGGGATTAGTAACGCCCAGTGGGCTGGGCCTCTAGAGAAAATGCTTCACTTGGCTGCCATATCGGTGCCGTGTCGATGCATTGCGAAGTGGGGCATTGCCAGACACGCCCTTCGTTATCGCATCAATGGTCTCGGGGGTAGGAATGCAACGAGGGTGTGGTTCATCAGAGCAAGATTCAAGTGCCTTCGGCAATTCCCGCCGCCCTGCCAGCTCAGCACTCTGACCCCCACGCACATGGCATGTGTGTGGGGGTCAGCGCACGAAGATGACGGTAACGATCACGATGGTGATGATGAGAACGCTGATAATGATGATGATGATGATGATGATGATGATGATGATGCTGATGATGATGATGATGATGATGATGATGATGATGATGATCATGACGATGATCATGATGATGGTGATGGTGATGATGACGATGACGATCCGTTCGAGGCTCAAGGCGGCAACGCCGTCGCCTGCCCGCAGGTGGGCGAGCGAGCTCCGACGGCCCGCCAGGGCCGCGAGATAGTCTAGACGGGGCCCCAGGAAGGCCCCAGGAAGGCCACGAGTGCGCCCTGGAAACACCCCAGATGTTCACAACCTCCAGTGGTATCTCAAACACCCTCAGGCCCCTCCTTCCCCTGTCGGTGGAAGGCATTGCACTAGCTGGCCTCAGCGCGATATTTCACGTAGTAGAGCAGACCATGGCGTTTCGGATGGGCCGCTTGCGTATTGAGTCTAGTCTTCGTTATCATTGTCGATTGCAGTTCGGGATAATTTCGATCGAAATCTGGTCGGGCTGCACCCTGCTCGCGGGAAGTTAGTGGGGGTGGCACGCACTGCGTGACACGGAGGGTGCTCTGGGGAGTCGGAATGTCGCCGTAAGCGTGGGCATAACCTTATCATCGCGGTTGGCTTCCCAGGTGGGCGGTCAGCCCCATCTCGATCGTTTGTCATCACGCACATTCAGGCATTCACAGGGATTCAAATAATTGCTGGTACAACATCTTTCTAAAAGAGAGAAACCGAACAAAAACACTCCAGAATCATTGGGGGCGAGGCGGGAATCACTCAGAATCGCGTGGGCCCCCCCCCCAGGGCCCTCGGGGCCCCTCCTAACCCCGACTTGTCCGTGCGCGCGGACTTAACATGGCCCACGACGGTTGGTGCCTGGCCGATCACTGGGCCGACCACGCAACCCCGCGCCAAGATCCGATCGAAGCGCCCTGCTCGCGATGGCTACCTCGGATCGGTCACGCATGCAAGCGCGGACGATCGCGTGATCAAGCCGAACCGATCACGTGATCGGCGACTGCGTGCTCCCCCGACAAACTGCGGTCCGTGGTCGCCGATCGCGTGATCAACAGGTACTGAATCAGAGCGGCGTGCGATCGACGCGCCGCCGCCGTTGCCGTCACAACGGCGGCGGCGGCGACGGGCCGCGGACTCCTGCGAGGCGCGCCCCAGCTTCAGCGCGTACCCGTTCGGCAGCAGCATCGACTCCGCGGAGCTCTGCCTGGCTCACCAGAAGCGGGCTTCGGCCCGCGAGGGACGGAGACGGAGACGGAGACGGAGACGACGACGACGACGACGACGACGATAGCGACATGTGGCGGCGACTGACGACGACGGCGACGGACGACGGACGACGAAGACGACGACGACGGTGGCTGCGGCCGCGGCGGCGTCGCCCCGAAACGCGACGCCACACAGCTAGGACCGCCACCACCGCATCCTACAACCCGAAGCCAACAACGCTTCGATGCGCTCGCGTGTCAGCTGTTCAGTGGTCTTCAAAAGCCCACGGCACCGATGTCCGATGCTGCCCAACCCAAACTTGGCCAGGGCCATCCGGTGTCGCTCGATCTCCAGCCTCAGCGACGCGGCCCCATGCCACGCCGCTCGCATCCCCGCGCTCACACAATCATGCTGCCCCTGAAGTGCCGGCAAACACGAGGGGAGCCGTGGGCGTGGCCCTTCTCCCCAATTGCTCCCTGCGTGAAACGGGTCCTGGGTCGCCCCCAGGAGGCCCCCAGGAGTCACCCAAGCGGCCCCCAAGAGGCCCCGAGAGGCCTCAAGAGGCGCCCAATGCGCCCCAATAGGCTCTGCAGACTCCACCACAACGTCCCAAGAGGCCTCCAAGAGGCACCCAAGGCGCCCACAGAGGCAGCGAGGCGCCGCCATGAGGCCCCCAAGAGGCCCCACGCGGCGAGACCCCGAGAGATACCCTGAAAGGCTCCGAGGGGCATTCGAAAAGTCTCTCTGGCCCACGGGAGGCGCACTGAACACTCCACGTGGTGACGCTCCCCCGGCAAAGGGCCGCTCCCTCGGGCGTCGTTCCTGGATGGGCTGGTGGGAGTACAGTCGAGGCGCTGACCTAAGGAACCCTAAATAAGGAACGAGGCACCTTTTTTTCATAAGTTGCTCTTCGACTTCCCATCGAAAGCTTGAGGAGAACCTTAGGCAATGTGTGGAACAATTGAGGAACACCGAGCCCCTCCCCAACGAAAAAGGTTCCTTCTTCAGCGCCCCGACTGTAATGGGCCGGCGGGGATACTTTTTAGTCAGCGGCCGCGGGCGGACGCGCCGGCGGCGAGTCAGGTCAAAGCGGGCTACGCAGAGACGAATTCGGCAGAGGAAGCGCGGGAAAAATAGAGCGCTGGCGGGAGTACGCGAAACGTTCAGAGTTGCAGCATCGCGATAATCACGACAGGAGCCCTAGAGCCTATCTTGCTGCGGCATTGCATTGTTCGAGCCGGAACTCACAAGAGGTCGGATTTCCTAAAACAAGAGTTTGAAGAACTTGGTTGCCGCCTAGATACCGCAGCCCCGAGGCGGGGCAGAGAAAAAACTAGGTATCTTGAAACACAAGAAACGGAACCACGACGCCGCATGTAACACAACAAAGTTTCGTCTAGCCACTCAAAGCGCCACGAATCAGTGCGGTGGTGCTGGGCGGTCGTGTTGGGGGTGACGCTGCTGATGGTGGGCGGTTCTGCCTGGGGGTTGTGCTGCGGAGTTGTGCTGGGGGGTTGTGCTGAATGGTAGTGCTGGGGGGTGTGCTGAGAGGGTTGTGCTTGGGGGCTGTGCTGGGGACTTGTGCTGGGGAGTCGCGCTAGGAAAGTGCGCTTCGGGGTTGTGCTGAGGGTTCTGCTGGGGAGTGTGCTGGGGGTTGTGCCGGAGGGTTGTGCTGAGGGGTTGTGCTGGGGGGCTGTGCTTAGGGGTCGTGCTTGGGGGGTTGTGCTGAGGGGTTGTACTGGGGGGTTGTGCTGGAGGGTTGTGCTGGAGGGTTGTGCTGGGGGGTTGTGCTTGGAGCTTGTGCTGGGGGTCGCGCTAGGGGGTTGGGCTGGGGTGTTGTGCTAGGGGGTTGTGCTGAGGGGCTGTGAAGGGGGGTTGTGCTGGGGGGTTGTGCCGGGGGGGCCTGCTGGAAAATTGTGCTAGGGTGTTGTGCTGGGGAAGGTGCTGTACGGTGTGGTTGTGCTGGGGGGAGTCGCTGTGGGGGGGGGGTCGTGCTGGGTAGCTGTGCTGGGGGGGGGCGCAGGAGAGGTTATGCCAGCGGATTGTGATGGGGGGTTGTGCTGAGGGGTTGTGAAGGGGGGTTGTGCTGAAAGGTCGTGCAGGGGGGCAGTGCAGGGGGGTTGTGCAGGGGTGTTGTGCAGGGGTATGTGCTGGAGGGTTGTGCTGGGGGGTTGTGCTGGGGAGGTGTGCTGCGGTGTTGTGCTGGGGGGCTGTGCTGGGGGATTGGGGGGGTTGTTGGGGGGTTGTGCTGGGGGTTGTGTTGGGGTCTTGTGCGGGAGGGGTGTGCTGGGGGGCTGTGCTGGGGGGTTGTGCTTGAAGTGTGTGCTGGGGGGTCGTGCTCGGGGTTGTGCTGGGTTGTGCTGGGGGTTGTGCTGTGGGGGTGTGCTGGGGGCTGTGCTGGGGGGGGTGCTGGGGGTTGGGCTGGAGGTTGTGCTGAGAGGATTGTGCAGGGGAGTGCTGCTGCTGGTGGGATGTGCAGGGGTGGTTATGCCTGGGGGTTTTCCTGGGGGGCTGTGCTGGGGGGTTGTGCTGTGGGGTCGTGCTGGGGGGATGTGCTGTGGGGTGCTGGGGGGTTGTGCTGGGGACTCGGGGGTTCTGCTGGGGGTTGCGCTGGGGGTTGTGCTGGAGGGTTGTGCTGGGGGGTTGTGCGGTGGGGTTGTGCTGGGGGGTAGCTGGGGCGTTGTGCTGGGGGGGTTGTCCTGAGGGGCTGTGAAGGGGGGTCGTGCTGGTGGAGTGTGCAGGTGGGGGTTGCTGGGGGGCTCGTGCTGGGGGTTGTGCTGGGGGGTTGTGCTGGGGGGTTGTCCTGGGGGGTTGTGCTGGGGGGTTGTGCTGGGTGTGCTGGGAGCTTGTGCTGGGGGTTGTGTTCGAGGGTTGTGCTGGATGGATGTGCTGGGGAGGGTGCTGGGGGGTTGTACGGTGAGATTGTGCTGGGGTGGGTTGCTGGGGGGTTGTGCTGGGCGTTGTGCTGGGGTGTTGTCCTGAGGGTTGTGCTTGGGGTTTGTGCTGGGTCTGGAAGGGCTGTGCTGGAGAGTTGCCCTGGGGTTCTTTGTTGGTGGTTGTTTTGGGGAGTTGTGCTGGGGAGTTGTGCTGGGGGGTTGTGCTGGGGGAGGTTGCTGGGGGGTTGGGCTGGGGGGTTTTGCTGAGGGGTTGTGCTGGGGGGGTTGTGCCGGGGAGTTGTGTAGGGGGGGCTTTGCTGTGGGTTTGTGCTGGGAGCGGTGCTGAAGGGTGTGGTGGGGGGGTGTGCTGGGGGGTTGTGCTGTGGGATTGTGCTGGGGTGGGTTGCTGGGGGGGTGCGCCGGTGGGTTGTGTTGGGAGGTTGTGGGGTGTTGTGCTGGGGGGGGGGTGCTGGGGGGTTGTGCTGGGAAGTTGTGCTGGGCACCCGAGCAAGATCAGTCCGCATCGAATCGAGAAGCGGAAACGAATATTCAATCAATTCGTCGGACGGATCTGCATCGCCACGGAGCCGGAATCGGATCGGATCTGCCGCGCCAGGGCGCACAATAGCGTCATGCAGGCGTCGGGTCGAATCGGATCAAAGAGAAGTCAGAATCGCGTCCGATCGGGCCCGCTGGAATCGGTGTCGAATCGTATCGATCGGGTTGACACGGGCACAGAGAGAACTGCTGTGCAGCAAGTAAGTACACTGGGCGAGCGCGTCCCTAAAAGAGCGCGCAAGCGAAAGGGCGCTGCTCCCGCTCCTCCCCTCTTGCCAAGCGGCCATGGTTTAGCATGCCTTAATCCTCAATGAGGAAAGGCAAAGAACCAGGGTCTCGCCCTCCACCTCTCTCACTCGCTGGTGCGCCAGACCGCGCCTGCAAATCCTCAAAAACAACACCGGAACCATAACAGGGTTGCAACAACAAGTCGTCGGGGATATTGGCCACCTGACGCCGCACCACCACTGCCAGGGCTGCCCGCCGCCCGACCCCCCACCCACCCTGGCGGCGCCCGTGGGACTTGATGACGTTGATCTGGCCGACGGGGTACTTCGCCTACCAGCGCCGGGCGCCCAGCGCCCTCCTCGTCCTCCTCACCCTGTCAAGTTTTTCCTCCCCCTCCTCCATCTCATCCTCCTCGTACACCTCCTCCGCCCCCTCCTCTCTCTCTACCTCCGATTTCTCCTCCGCCTCCGATAGAAGCGCGTTTCTTTAGTTATTTTCGACGATAACGGGCGTCATAGGGGGGTGCGGGGGGTATAACGCAACGCCTACTCCCCCCCCGTGTGGCTCCGGCACCACAAGAGCCTGTTTTCCCAACCATCCTGTGGTGTTGGGTCCTCGTTTTGAAGAGACGTCGCCCCGCGTTCCTTCCTCCTCCTCCTTCCTCCTCCTCCCCTTCCTCCCCCCTCCTCCCCTCCCACACCCATTCTGGCACACCCCATCACACGTTTCGTGGCCCCATAGGGAGCTCCACCGAAGGCCCCAGTAGCTGCGCCCGCATGCGGTTCCACCCCCATTCTGGCACACCCCTCACACGTTTCGTGGCCCCATGGGGAGCTCCACCGAAGGCCCCAGTGGCTGCGCCCGCATGCGGTTCCACCCCCCATTCTGGCACACCCCTCACACGTTTCGTGGCCCCATAGGGAGCTCCACCGAAGGCCCCAGTGGCTGCGCCCGCATGCGGTTCCACCCCCCATTCTGGCACACCCCTCACACGTTTCGTGGCCCCATAGGGAGCTCCACCGAAGGCCCCAGTGGCTGCGCCCGCATGCGGTTCCACCCCCCATTCTGGCACACCCCCTCACACGCTTCGTGGCCCCATAGGGAGCTCCACCGAAGGCCCCAGTGGCTGCGCCCGCATGCGGTTCCACCCCCATTCTGGCACACCCCTCACACGTTTCGTGGCCCCATAGGGAGCTCCACCGAAGGCCCCAGTGGCTGCGCCCGCATGCGGTTCCACCCCCCATTCTGGCACACCCCTCACACGTTTCGTGGCCCCATAGGGAGCTCCACCGAAGGCCCCAGTGGCTGGCTGCGCCCGCATGCGGTTCCACCCCCCATTCTGGCACACCCCTCACACGTTTCGTGGCCCCATAGGGAGCTCCACCGAAGGCCCCAGTGGCTGCGCCCGCATGCGGTTCCACCCCCCATTCTGGCACACCCCTCACACGTTTCGTGGCCCCATAGGGAGCTCCACCGAAGGCCCCAGTGGCTGCGCCCGCATGCGGTTCCACCCCCCATTCTGGCACACCCCTCACACGTTTCGTGGCCCCATAGGGAGCTCCACCGAAGGCCCCAGTGGCTGCGCCCGCATGCGGTTCCACCCCCCATTCTGGCACACCCCTCACACGTTTCGTGGCCCCATAGGGAGCTCCACCGAAGGCCCCAGTGGCTGCGCCCGCATGCGGTTCCACCCCCCATTTCGGCACACCCCTCACACGCTTCGTGGGTGGCTCCATGGGGAGCTCCACCGAACGCCCCAGTGGCTGCGCTCGCATGTGGTTCCCCCCCCATTTCGGCACACCCCTCACACGGTTCGTGGCCCCATAGAAAGCTCCACCGAAGGCCCCAGTGGCTGCGCTCGCATGCGGTTCCACCCCCTTTTTCGGCACGCCCTTCACACGTCTCGTGGCCCCATGGGGAGCTCCACCGAACGCCGCAGTGGCTGCGCTCGCATGCGGTTCCACCCCCCATTTCGGCACACCCCTCACACGCTTCGTGGCTCCATAGGGAGCTCCACCGAAGGCCCCAGTGGCTGCGCTGGCATGCGGTTCCACACCCCATTCTGGCACACCCCTCGCACGTTTCGTGGCCCCATAGGGGGCTCCACCAAAGGTCCCAGTGGCACTGCCCGCTTGCGTCCGCCACCACCCAGCACAGCCCTTGTTCCCTGCGCTTCACCCACCCAGAACAGCGCTTCGTAGCCCTATAGGGAGCTCCACCAAAGGTCCCAGCGGCACCGCCCGCATGCGTCCGCCACCACCCTGCGCAGCCCTTGCTCCCTGCCTGCGTTTCACCCACCCAGTACAGCGTTTCGTGGCCCCATAGGGAGCTCCACCGAAGGTCCCAGTGGCACCGCTCGCATGCGTCCGCTACCACGCAGCACAGCCCTTGCTGACCGCGTCTCACCCACCCAGTACAGCGTTTCGTGGCCCCATAGGGAGCTCCACCGAAGGTCCCAGTGGCACCGCCCGCATGCGTCCGCCACCACCCAGCACAATTGCGGCATTCACAACTGCATATGGTTGGGTCCTTCGCCAGGCTAATTTCTTTATTTTGCGGGATAGCGCCCGTCATCGGCCCCGCCCCCCCCCCCAACATGACGTGAAGTTCTGCGCTGGTGGCGTCCACGAATGCCTAGGGATGACCGAGGCCAAGTAGGAGCAGCATGTCGGGGGCGATCTACCACACAGCGCCTGTGTACACCGTAATCCTCGCATGCACCACAGCGCGCGTGTACACCACAGCGCCTGCGTACACCGCAACAGCCGTGTGCACCGCAGCTTTGTGTACACCACAGTGCTTGCGTGCACCACAGCGCCAGTATACACCACAGTGAACGTGTACACTGCAACAACCATGTACACCTCCTCTTCCTCCTCCTCCTCCTCCTCCTACTCCTCCTCCTCCTCCTCCTCCTCCTCCCCGTCCTCCCCGTCCTTCCGTCCTCCCCCTCCTCCTCCTCCTCCTCCACCACCTCCTCCGCCTCCTCTACCTCCTCCTCCTCCTCGTCCTCCTCCTTCTCCTCCTCCTCGTCCTCCTCGCCCCCCTGTCGCGCGGGTCGGCGCTACAGCGCGCGTGCGCATCTCAGCGTGCACTGCAAAATTGTCTATTGAATCAGCCCACTAGGTTCTAGGACGGCCAATTCTGCTGGAGCGTCCGGGACGCAGAGCAGATAGGAGGAGCTAGGATGATGCGGGAGGACTCCGGAGGACTCGTAGATTCCAACGGCGTTCCTTGTTTTGTGGAACCCACAGGCGCTGCATTTGTTCATAAGGATTCGTTTCAACATTATATACGCAACAGTGGTGCTCTGTTGCACACGGTTTCTGTGGTGCACACAGGCGCCGAGGTGTACACAGGCGGTGTAGCGCACGCAGGCATTATGGTGTACACTGCTGCTGTGATGCGTACGGCGGATGTGGTGTACGAAAGCGCTGTGGTGTACACAACCGATGTGGTGCCCGCAGGCACTGCGATACACACTGGCGCTGTGTTGCACGCGGCTGCTGTGGTCGTATATCGGCGGTGTGGTGGACACATGCGCTGTGGCGCACGCAGGCAAAGTGGTGTACACAAGCGCTGTGGTGCGGATCGCCACCTACATATTGCTACCCGTCCTCGGTCATTCCTAGACATTCCCAGACGCTGCCAGCGCGAAACGTGACCTCCTCGCCCCCTCCCCAAATGACGGCCGTCATCGGCCCGGAATAACGAAACAGGCTCCAGCCGCTTCCGCGCGCACGACGACGATGAGCGACGAGCGACGAGCGAAGATCAACGAGCGACGACGACGACGACGACGACGACGACGACGACGACGACGACGACGACTGCGGACCAGACCCCTATGCGGATTCCAATAAAATCCTGATGCGCACGGCGGCAGTGCCCGGAGCGCACTGGAGGGGGCGGGGGGGGGGCGTTACGTCATAGGGAGGGGGCCGGGAGCTACAACCTCCGCTATGCCCCAAGCAAAATAGAAACACGTTCTACCTCCCCCTCCTCCTCATCCTCCTCCTCCTCTTCCTCCTCCTCCTCCTCATCCTTCTCCTCCTCCACCTCCTCCACCTCCTCCTCCGTCTCCTCCCTCTCCCACTCCCCCTTTTCCGCCTCATCCTTCCCGCATTCGTCGGAGGTGAAGGAGGGGGGGGGGCCCTTGGGAGGACTAAGCCCCGGAGCACCTGCCGGCAGGCCTGCTCAATTCTCGACGCGACCGCTGCCCACTCCACGGAAGTGGGCCCGTCGAGCTGGAGGAGGAGCAGAACCCCGGAGCAGGAGAAGAGGGATGCGACGCGGGGAATGACTGTGTGTACGCGCGCCGAAGCTCCGGCGCATCAACTGGGGGCGCACTCTCTCCATGAGCCGCGAGCCGAAACCTCGTCGCGCAGGAACGGATACTGGCGCGATCGGCAGCTGCGCGGAGCAAGACGTGTGGCGACGAAGGGCGCATTGCGATGCCAGCGCGGGGGTTCTGATTTCGATCCTCGGCCCCCGGGGAACGGAGAAGGGGACACGTATGATCTCAGCCAGGACGGCGAAAACCAGGACGAGGATACATTCAGGTAAGGACGAATCGAGAATCTCTGAGATCCGGCGGCTCCGGAGGATGCCTCGGGCGCCGCTGCCTTCTCAGACAGTTCCAGAACGCTCTCAGAGCATCCCAGAACGCTCTGAAACGGATTATCCTCGTCCTAGCCCCGGCCGGTCCATGTCGCATGCGGCCAGATACGCCTGGGATAACACGACGGATAGAAATCAATTGCGCGCCAACGATGAGCACGCTGGAGATAGCACGAGCACTTCGGAAGGGAGGTACAACGACTCCAGGATCTGGGCCTTGCCATCGAAGCCCATGAACTTCACGGCCTGCGTTCACAACACATCGATCACATGCAGCTCTGTCCAACACTCATGGAGATTATGATCGCAAAACTCCATGCCAATGCTCGTGCACTCTTAAACCCTGTCACCCTCGCTGTGAACACTCGTACCAATCATCCTTTCAATGGATTGTTCCCACCTTCCACTGCAGCGAATTTTCCACAATGCTGCATCGCAACGGTCGCTCAGCTCCTGCGCCGATGGCAGATGCTAGTAAGAAAGCAAAACAAACAGGTGCACACAGACCAGCGAAGTACCGGGTGGAGCGGAGGCAGGGTATATGTACATATACATATGTAGATAGGGAGAGGGGGTGAGAGGGAGAGATGGGCGTAGATATAGAATTTGGTCAGGCATGTCCCCCTGCAGGCCGCTTTAGGAAGAACGATAACAACAATCAACACATACGAAACACAAGAGTCCCAACTGGTCCAAACATCGCCCCCTGAACATTTCTGGACGGTTCTTGAGTATTCCTCCTGCAGAGGGACGGGCCCGACGTAGGCGCAGATGCAGAAAGCAACCATCACATCTCCGAGACCGCGCCGTGCCGCGGATGCCGGTGTGCCCGTGCGCGCGCGCCCGGCCCCGTGGCGCTTCTGCTCCACAACCGCCCCTCGCGGCAGCCGCCCAGCACTCCGCCGCCCCGGCGCCGCGCGGCCTCCTCGCCGCGCGGGCCTCGGGAGGCTCCGCTGCCCCGGATGCGCAGCACACAGCACGTGGCGCATCGACGCGGAGCTCAACACGCAGGCCGAAAACGCAGGTGAGACGCGGTGCGCTCGCCAAAACGCGGGCCAATACGGTGGGGGCGTTGACCCAAGGAACCCTAGACAAGGAACGAGGCCCCTGTGTCCCACAAGTTAAACTTCGATGTCCCATCGAAACAAGAAGGAAAACCTGGGGCAAGCTGTGAAACAGTCAAGGAACACGGAGCCCCTCCCCAACAAAAAGGGTTCCTTCTTCAGGGCCCCGACTGTAAGACGCGATGCGCTCGCCCAAACGCGGGCCAACACGCTGGGCCAGCACGCCGCCTGCTGACACGGACGTGCTGAGCACCGCACGTGCTGCGTTTCAGAACGGGCGCGCCGGGGCGGCCGAGCTCAGGAAGTGCTGCGGTCCCATTCCCCGGGACCAGGTGTGCCTCCCAGGAGCCGTGGTTCTGACGGCCCAGG
Source organism: Prorocentrum cordatum (assembly GCA_963575745.1). Taxonomy (NCBI): domain Eukaryota; class Dinophyceae; order Prorocentrales; family Prorocentraceae; genus Prorocentrum; species Prorocentrum cordatum. The sequence goes on along the minus strand of CAUYUJ010020736.1, from coordinate 79,474 downwards.
GGCCAGACGAGGGCCCCCGGAGGCCGAAAGCTCCTCCAACCATCCCGTCGTGACCTTTTGTCCGCGACGCGAGCCACAACCCGGCGCATCCGATGCCGCTGCTCCCAGGACCTCTCCAGGGGTGCGTCCCGACGAGGGCTTCGGGGCGCATCCAGCCGTGACGACGAGTGCCTCCCTGGAGGCGCAACAAAAAGGCGAAAGCACAAGGATGGGCGGCAGTATGGGCACCTTTGCTGTCGGAGGTCCAGGCGAATTCTGGGAACGGCGCAGGAGAGACGCGGGCGCCGCCAGGGCGGGTCCACGTAGAGAGGGAGAGGGAAGCGGAGAGGAACGGAGAGGGAGAGGGAGAGGGAGAGGGAGAGAAGGGGAAAGCGGAGATGGAGAGGGAGAGGAAGAGGGATAGAGACAGAGAGAGAGAGAGACAAACAAAACAGAGACATGTGTGTACATCAATGTATATATATGTATATATATACATATATATATGTTGCTGGAGATAATACACATAGAAGGAGACAGAGAGAGAGAGAAAGCAAACACCTAAAACAAACAAATTGGGAGGAAGAGAAAGAGAGGATGAGAGAGAAAGAAAGAGGGAACAACAGATGGAGAGGGAGGGAAAGAGAACGAGAGAAAACAAAAAAACGAGTGGAAGAGAGAGAGAGAGAGCAAAGAGAGAGAGAGAGAGAGAGCGAGAAGGAGAGAGCGAGAGGGAGAGAGAGAGAGGGAGAGAGAGGGAGAGGGAGGGATGGCGCGAGCGGCGAGCGGGTGAGCGCCGCCCACCGCCGGCCCCTGGCGGCCCCTGCCCCCCCCAGGGGGCCCTGACGGCGTCGACAACGATCCTCGAGAAGACGTGCTCGTCGGAGCCCCCGACGAATTTCGAGGACAAGGAGGTGCGCGCGATCTGGCTCAGGCTGTCCTGCGGGGGCCGCAGCACGACCGAAGGCCCGGGGGGGCCGCGAGAGGGACGTGCGAATGCGTCGAGAGGGAGTGCAGAGGAGGAGGAGGAGGAGGAGGAGGAGGAGGAGGAGGAGGAGGAGGAGGAGGGAGGAGGAGGAGGAGGAGGAGGGGGAACAAACAGAGGCTTGTACTCTTGTCGAGAGGGGGTGCCGAGCTCGGTGCGAGCCCTGCGCTGCGAACGCGCTGCCTCGCGAGGCCGCGCACGGCAACAGAGGCGCGCAATTTTGCGGACTGAGCGGTTGCCTCTCCGGGCGGGTACTCCAGATTTCGTAATAAAGGGAGGGGGGTCTCATTTCGGGGGGGGTCTCTTCCAATCTATCTTGGAGGGCCTGGGGGGGTCTGGGGACGATGTTTTGGAGGGTTCTCCCACGGGGGGGGGTCTGAAATGGCTTGTCTTGGAGGGTCCAGACCCCCTCCCTTTTATTACGAAGTCTGGAGTAGACGATGCGAACCCTGTCGGCTGGGCGTTGTGCCCAGCCGAAACAAGGTTCGCCCTGTTCACTGTTAACTGATAACTCTGCTCGAACCCTCGTTCGGTAGGTGGGTGCCGCTCCGCGAGATTCTGGGCTATCAGATACTCCGAACACTCTGACATTATCCTCGTCTTCCGCCTCCGCCTCCGCCTCTGCCTCCGCCTTCGCCTCCTCCTCCTCCTGTTCCTCCGCCTCCTCCTCCTCCTACTCCTCCTCGTTCTCCTGCTCCTACTCCTACTCCTACTCCTACTCTTCCTCCTCCTCCTCACCATCCTCCTCCTCCTTCTCTGTGTCCTCCTCCTCCTCCTCCTCCTCTTCCTCCTCCTCTTCATCTTCTTCCTCATCCTCCTTCTCCTCGTCCACGGCACATTGGAGGTCTTGGAACACGTCTGCCAAGTGAGATAAGCCTTGATCTTGCGGACATCGATGTTGCCGAGCCCGAAATCTGCGGCCAGGAAAAACACCTCATCCCAAAACTCGGAAAGGACAACACGAGAGCGGTCCGCGTCGGGACCCTGATTCCAAGCATCACTGGCCGCCTGGCAGTCGTGTATATGGCAAGGGAACCAGGGGCAGCAAGACGGATGGCCATGAGAAGAGCAGAGACCTCCCCCCCTCCGCTGTGTTGGAAAGGGGGTGGGGGAGGGGCCCATAAACAATCCCGACAGAGCCGCCAACGGCACGCATGCCAACTACTGCCCAGCCCGCCCTGGCCGAAACGGGGGGGCTGTCCTGAGGACGAGGCCCGACCCATCCGCGCAGAGACGAGGGCCAGACAGGTCAGAGGCAGGGCGACGGTGCCAGGAAGCCGCAACGGGCCATGGACAACGAGGGCCAGTCGAACCCCAGGGTCTGGAACCAGGGCTCCGGTACGCAAGAGGTCGCACTCAACCATGCACACACCGTCGCGCACGACACAGTCCCCGTCCAGATCACGACGGAGCAGGTGTAAACCAGGGCACTCGTAGAGCCTGCGCTACGGGGTACCTTCAGCCTGCACACGCGCCAAGCACAAAGGGGTGAGGACCTTTACCCCGCAGAAGAAGATGGCGGCCTCTGGGTTGTCACCTTTTCGGAAGCCCTGGGGCTCCTCTCTGGTGACAGCGATCAGCGGCGGCCTGGGAACGCCGTCGGGGGCAGGGATGGCCGCGCGCCGCAACAGCTGGCGATACGTGGCCTGCGCAACGAAGGCTTCGACGGAGTGGCGGCCCAAGGAGGAGAGGTCGAGCGAGATCCCGCCCCCGATGCCCCCCTTATCACACCCTTCCATCCCCAACCGAGACGCTGCAACATGGCCAGGGCAACGCCAGCAGGGCCGAGGATGGTCGACCACTTGCCAGTACCTCCACTGGTTCGGTAGTGATCCCAGCACCTGTCCAGCTCGGAGCAGGGCAGCCAGTTCTGGGCGACGGCCTGGTGCCACGCGCCTGGAGGGAGGGGGTTGGCCTGGCCCGTGGGCCCAACTTGAGGCCCTTGTGCAGGAGAAGTCGGCCGGCCCTGCTGCGACCCCGAACGGGCCCACAAGCAACACTGCCGGAACCAGCTCTGAGGGACGCCAGCCGGGCGGGGGCCATGCCCGTGACCGTGGCGCCGTAGATGCAGCTGGGGCCCCACCTGCCTTGAGGGTCCTGTGCATGCCAGAGAAGGACGACTTAATTACCAGCCTCGAACGTATCCCTATCCCTAAGATTGACACGCCAAAAGGCGATGACAATCTTAGGGATTCGCTCTCAAAACATGAGGGAATCCCTAAGATTGACATCGTGATGAGGAGGTGCCCAGCATAGGGATAGGCATATGTTCCAGGCTGGTAACGTAAGGCCTCTGAACCTGTAGAGCCTGGGAAGGAGAGGCTTCCACCTACGAGTCTGGACCTTGGCAGAACGCCTGCGGGCCCCGGCGAAGTCCACCCCGAGGTTCTTCGTAGCCCCAGGGCCCTTGAAGCCACAGGCCCTGAAGGCCATGCGGATGACCTGGACGACCTGGGCCGACGAGCCCGCGACGATCCCCTTGGTGGCTGAGATGGTGAACCCCAAGAGCTCCAAGTGACGTGTCTCCTCTTGCCCACGGCCCCAACAGTAATGTCGTCGACAACACTGTAGAGGGAGATGCTGGGGCACAGGCGCGAAGCGTCGTCCAACGCATCGAACAAGAAGCGAAAGAGCAGGGAGCGCATGGATCCCTTGGTCCACGTACACATCTGCCGACACACGCATGTCAAAATGCAGCGAGCGCCTGCAACGATAAAATTGAAACAAGAATCCGATGCGGCGTGCTCGAAGCCCGGGTTTCACTCCTGACCTGGTCAGCAAAGAATGAGGCACCTTTCCATAGCACTCGGTCGTGTCCACCAGGGCATGACCAGACGGATGGTTGCACATGCGAGCATGCTCGAGACGAACCGACTGCTACCATATAGCCCGATAACACGATTGACATTTGGTCCCGCATGTAAACGACCGGGGATGCTCCAACTCCCGGTTCTTAGCTTCGACTCTGGACAACCGACCGAATAAACGAGTGCTGCCTGGGAGAACTAGGACGCCTGTCTTTGCTTTCCTTTTGAGATCATGGCTAGCAGGCTGTGCTTCAAAGCAGGGGGATGTGACCTAGGCGCTCCGTGTGGTACCAGAGTCTGGCCAAGCACTGCAAGCCCTCGTCCGAGAGCAACCAAAATTCACGAGGCCGAGTGCGACTGGCACCGACTGCAGCGCGCGCCTTGAAGGTTCTGGCAACAGCACGCATGTCGGCAGGAGAGGCCTGGGGGCGAGGAGTGTGAGGTACTGGAAGGGGTCAGGCAGGTCCGAAACATGCGGCGCAAGGGTCCAAACATTCCTCCACTCCTCGTCAAGGTTGATCATGTGCTGCTCTAGGCTGGGTGGGAGGCCGCCCTTGGGGTTCTCGGGGACGAGCCCACACGGTTTCTTAGCAAAGCGGTGGGTGAGACCTCTTCCACCTCCGAAAGACTTGGCTGCCCAAGTCCGCCACTGCTTGGCTCTCTTGGTGCGGAACCTGCGCTCGAACAGTTCGGCCTGACGCTTCGCCACGGCCGAAAACTGGAGCAGAGTCTGAATTTCTACGCTGGACAAGTGGAAGTTTGCATGCAAGTGCTTCCACTTTGGGTTCGAGGCCAACCTGGTGCCCAACGAGAGGATCTCTGGGTGGTCCTTGGGGTGGCCCTTGTGCAGAAGGAAGGTAAGCTCCAAAAAACAGGCCGCCACCTTCCTCCACCCACGGCCGTCAGGGCACGAAACGAGGTAATCGCCTTCAGAAGTCCTGACTGCAGAAACTGAACGGAGCTTCAGGCACGAGCCGCGCCTCGAGCACGTTGAATCCTTGGCCTTGGTTCTTGAGCTCCGCTTCGAACAGCTTGCAGGACTCCCAATAAGCCGGTTCGAGATCTTGCGTGGTCACCACAGGCCCGTCCAGATGTTGCGGCACGGGGCCCACGAAGGCGCAGCAGGGAAAGGTCCCAGAGGGTGAAGGGCTTGGGCCGTTGCAGAACCTTGACCTTGGCCTCCACTGGGTTACCTTCGAGCTCCAGAATCACAGCGGAATGAGGCGAGGTGGTGCTAGCATCGTTGCGGACAACGCGCCTCATGGAAACCTTAAGACCGCCTCCTCCTCCTGCGCCTCCTCCTCCTCCACCCCCACCCCCTCCTCATTGTTTGATTCCTCCTCCTCCCCCTCCTCCTGCTCCTCCTCTTCCTCCTCCTCCTCCTCCCCCTCCTTTTCGTCCTCGTTGCCCTTTTTGTCCTCATGTTTCTCCTCCTCCTCCTCCTCGTCCTCCTCCTCCTTCTCCTCCTCCTCGTCCTCCTCCTCCTCCTCCTCCTCCTCCTCCTCCTCCTCCTGCTCCTCCTCCTCCTCCTACTCTTCCTCCTCTTCCTCCTCCTCCTCCTTTCCTCCCCCTCGTCCTCACCCGTCGCGGCCACCAGAAGCATTTCCCAGCGACCCCCCACCCCACCCCCGCCCTCCGCACGCACGGCCCCCCCGAGGACCCCAGGGGCCCCCTGACGGCCCATAACAACCCCAGGACTGCCTTCCAGACACCCTGGGCCCGCCCAGATTCCTCATGCGGTCAGGAAGCACCGAACAATGGTCCAGCAGGGGCCCTTAGCAGCTCCAGAGCATACACCATGGTTCTCTCCCTCCTCCTCCTCCTCCTCCTCCTCCTCGTCCTTCCCCTCCTCCTCCTCCTCCTCCTCCTCCTCTCCCGTCCTCCTCCGTCCCCTCCTCCTCCTCCTCGTCCTCCTCCTCCTCTTCCTCCTCCTGTGCTGTTCCTCCCTCCTCCCTCCTTCTCCTTCCTTCCTCCCCTCCTCCTCCTCCCCCTCTCCTCCTCCTCCTGCTCCCCCTCCTCCTGCGCTTTCTCTTAATATTCCAATTATCCCTCCTCCTCCTCCTCCCCATCCTCCTCGTCCTCCTCCTCCTGCTTTTGTTCATCCTCCTTTTTCTCCTCCTCATTATCCCCCTGCGAATGTACATATGCAAATGTAATGTTGCGTATACATGTTAATAATGTTGTACTATGTATATAAATCGATTAACGTAGTACTGTACGAAAGCAATAATATAGATGCATGTATAAATACAGTTGTCTAAATCATGATACATTTACACATATATATATGTATGTATATGTATGTATGTATATGTATGTGTGTATATACACATACATCTACACATCCATGTGTATATATACACACACGACCTATGACGAGTACTACCTAGACCGACTACTCCCTATGACTAGGATTCCTTCTGAATGGTACTTTCTAAGGCCGGCACTTCCTCGTACTAGTATCCTTTCAAACCAGCACGCCACAGGACTAGTACTCCATGGTCCGATCCCGTACTCCGCGCCCTTGTCGGCATCGTTGTCGTCGCGCGCCTTCTTGACAAGCATGTTGCAGTACGTTGAATAGCTGAGGAAGGCGCCGCGGGCGTCGGGCGAGAGCTCCAGCGTGCAGCGCGGGCCTTCTGGGAACATTGTTCAACGAAGATCTCCGCCCGCTTGCCGACGTTGAGGCGGTCTGTAATTTTGATGCCCCGCTCCGGGAGGTCCCGCTGCGGGACGTAACGGCCGCGCTCCAACTTCGCGCGCGCGGGCACGTCGACGCCGTCAGGAAGGGTGCGCGTCACCCCGTGGGCCGCGGGAACGTACTCGGGGGCGTTGTCCATCTCCTCGCCATCGCCATCGTGACCAGGCATGGAATGCGACCTGAACGCCGTCGCGCTGAGGAACGCCATCTCGCAGCCAATGGCTCCCCGGATGGCCCCGGGCACTGGCGCCCAATTGCTCTGCGCGGGCAACCCTGGGACCCCCTCGCACTGGTCGCGCGGCTGCACGGGAATGCCTGCGCAGACGAGGGGCCGCGCCTTCGCCTGGCACCCGTGATCTCTGCGTTCGCCCCTCACCATCTCAATCGCCGGTGTTGGATGAAAGTTCGCCAGAATCGTAGTCGAGACGGGGAGGCAATCGCGTCCACCGTGAGAGCCGTTGCTCTTCGTCTCGCGATCACTCTTCCCTCGCTGGACAAGGCAGTTAAACCGCCCAGCCAGCGGGGTTTGCCCAGAGCCTGGCCCTTCAGACGCCTTCTTCTCGTTGGGCTCGTCGAGAATGCTGGGGCCCTGGGGAAAGTGGCGCGCCTCGCCGTGGACCAATGCCTGTCCAAACCAAATACGCCCCTGCATTCCAGGAGCAGTGGCCAGCGCCTTCTCGGCCTCGTCAAGGTCGCTGAGCTCGCGACGAATACACTCGGGCGAGAGAGCGGGCAGCTTCTGAACGATCTTGGGTTTGGCGGGCGAGGCTGCAATCACCTGCGCAGCGCCCCCGCGGGCGCTCGATTGTCCCGCCCAAGAAGGCGAGGGGCCAGATGCCAGGAAATGAAGGACGCGATGGCTCTGGAGACTCACGGGGATTCTCAGCGAGCGAGGCGCCCTCGGCAGGCACCGAGTCGGCCTCCGCGGCGCCCTAGGCAGGCGCGGTGTCGACCTCGTTCGCGCCGCCGCCATCGCCGCCCGCCATCCTCTTCTTGGCTTCCCCGAGGTCCCTCAGGAAGACCGCGTTGGCCTCGAACATCATGCGGTTCCACATCATGCATGCTTGTCGGCTTCCCCGACGCACTCTACTGCGAGGTTCGCCAGGCGGCTCTTCCGACTCCGAGAATGGTTTACGTCGAGCAGTGCCAGGCACAGGGGGTCTGGCGAACCACAAAGGTTAACCGCAACGACTGGGCGAGCTGCGTCCCTTCCCCCGCCTGGAAGGGCCCATCGCGTCAGCGATCTCTCGGGAAGGGCGACGAAGGATCGCGGCCCCCCCAGTTGTGGTCGGTCTGACCTGGGCCCCGTTGCCCAATGCTGGGATGATGCCCAGGGGGCGCATGAAACTTGGAAGCGCTGGGCGGCTGCTCTGCGCCGACCCGCAGTGGGCAGCGCATGCCCAGTATGCGCCAGCGATGAATCTGGCATGCCTCTCCCACTGCGCATGTGCATAGAGCCCGACCTTGCGCAAGAGGCCGCAGTGCATTTTGGGGGCCGCAGTGGCAGCAAGCGGGCGCGCGGGGCAATCGGGGGGCCGGCTGCGGAAGCACCGGGGCAGGCTCAGTCCAGCGCCATTGTGGCAGCGGGCGACAACGGCGACGACGCCGCGGCAACGGCGGCAGCGCGCAAGGAGCGGTGGGCTGCTGGGGGCGTGGAGCGGAGCGCAGCCGCCGACTAATTTTCCAACGTGCTAGCGCGGACATGTAAATCCAAATCGAGGGCGGCTCCGACGCGGCTGGTCACCAGACGCGACTAGGCCCTTCATTGCAAGACCCAGCGCCTCGCCCAGCTGAACATCGTGGACACGCACACCGTCTGGCGCCGCGGCTCATCCTGAACGGGATCGCCGTCGGCGTCGACGATGCGGATCGGCGAGCGCGCCGCCTCGTTCATGGACGCGCACAGGCGGTTCTTGAGCTCCTTCATAGTCTCGACCCGCGGGACGGAGACGGGCCCCGCCACCTGGGCGAGAGAGTGATGTCAGTAGCTTCCACGACCGTGTAGCCGCCCCTTGGTCGACGAGGCTCACCGAGGTGCGGCGCACCGCCCTGCCGAGCAGCGTGGACACGTGGACCTGGCGGGCACATTTTTGAGGGGCGCGGGCAACCGCAAAAGATATGATTGAGCTGATTCGCCTGCGATCGGGGAGCTCGACCGATCAGCCCACAGCCGAACTGGGGGGCAAATCAGCGGCGCCCGCGCATTGCTGAGCGCACCGCGCGGTGCAAACCGATTCGGGTCATCTGAGAGCCTGGCATTCTGGCGCCACGGCGCGCCCTGAACGGGCGCTCCGTCGACGTCGACGATGCAGATCGGTGGGCGCGCCGCTGGGTTCATGGACGCCTGCAACCTGATCATGAGCTCTTTCACAGTGTCGCTCCACGGGATTGCCACGCCCCCCCCCACCTGCCCCCCGCTGTTGACGTCACTGGCCTCAACGACTGCGAAATCAGTGAAAGAGTCAGCGAGGTGCACTGAGATTCTGCATGGCGCTGCCATTGTCGGGAGACGCTGTACAAGCTTGATGTGATGATGCTGACATACTTGAGCACACAACGAGCGGCTGGATATGGAGATTGTTGTGGAAAATATGATGTCGGTATCGTGAACATAGGTATATTTTACAAATACACAGATGCACGCATGTGTATATCAAGTTGCATAGGTGAGCGTATTTACATGTACCCAATAATGGATCACGCCATACAGTATAAAAACCAGACATGACATCCGAACATCAGGTTGAAACACCGATATACGAGGTTGCCGTTTTGTTCAATCACGCTGCCAGGTAAGAGTGCGGACGTGCAGAATATAGTGCTTGCACAAGAAGGAAAACACCAAACACAACATGGCACACACTTTTTGCATGTTTACGTTTTTTTGGTACGCTGAACCTCTCATGCCCATATACGAAAACTAACAGCTGCTGCACGCACCAGGCGTAATGTGGCAGCGTGGTTGAACAACGGTACAGCTTTTTTGTGGTGTAAAAAAAACTAACGTGTTACACGCACGGCAACGTCTACGCGGTAGCGCGGCTGGACGACTACATCACACTTGATCGTTACATTCGCCATACGTCTACTACGACGCCCTGAATATTTCATATGTAATAACTGATAGGTTTTAATGTGTTGCGATGTTGCTTGGTCCTTGGGTCTTGGGGTCCACTTGAGCACAGGACCTGGTAAATCATGGACCAGACAACATAGCAACGTTTTGAATCTGAGGACCTGGGGAGTCACGGACCAGGCAACATACCGAAAATTAGAAATTAAAACACTCTGCCGTGTCTGATGTTTTGCCTAATTACTGAATTCTCAAATTCCTCACTTAAGCTGAGGGTGTGAAAAATCAGGGACCAGGCAACATAGCAGGATGTTTGAACATTAACAATGATAAGAAAACTATGTTACCTATGTGCTGGATTCTGGAAGCCCTCACTAAGCTGAGGATCTGGGAAAATCACGGCTCAGGCAACTAGCATGGTTTAAACTAGTTAACACAGTTTAACGTTTGCTCGTTTGCCTAGTCGCAGGATTCTGGAATTGCTCACTTTAGCTGGGGATCTGGGGAATCACGGGCCAGGCAAACTGACAAAACTAGTAAACAATGTTTAAAAGAACTTGTACAAATTTTGCTACGTTGCTTACCCCAGTACTTTTGAGATTCACTTGGGCTGAGGATCTGGGAAATCGCGGATCAGACAGCATTACATCTCTTAATAGATTTGAATTTTCGGATAAAAAATTGTGCTAGTTTGCATGGCCCCTGGAATCTGGAATTCAACACTTAAGCTGAGGACCTAGGAATTCACGCATCATGCAACATAGCATTCTATGTAGTGCCACTACGATCAGGATCTAGGAAACCAATAATCAAGTGAAATAACACATGCGCAGGAAACGTGCCGCTTGAAACGTCCGAAGGGGGGCGGGGAATAATGCTTTTGGTTGAAATACCGCTCCCCCTCCTCCCCTCCTCCTCCTCCTCCTCCTCCTCCTCTCCTCCTCCTCCTCCTCCTCCTCTCCTCCCTCACCCCTCCCCCCTCCCTCCTCCTCCCCCCCCTCCACAAATTCATCTTCATGTTCCTCCTCCTCATCATCATCATCTTCCTCCTCCACTTCCTCCTCCTCCTCCTCCTCCTCCTGCTCCTCCTCCTCCTCCTCAGCCTCCACCGCCCCCTGCTCCTGGTCCTCCTCCACCTCGGCCGTCCCCTCCTCCTCCACGTCCTCCTTCTCACCGTCATCTTCCTCCTGATCCTCCGCCTTCTCCTCTTCCCCCTCCTCCTCAGCATCAGCAGCATCATCAGTATCGTCACCATCGTCACCACCACAAACATCATCATCATCATCATCATCATCATCATCATCATCATCATCATCATCATCATCATCATCATCATCATCATCATCATCATCATCATCATCATCATCATCATCATCATCATCAGCATCAGCATCATCATCATCATCATCAGTATCATCATCACCGTCCTCATCATCCTCATCATCATCAGCATCATCAGCATCAGCATCAACAGCATCATCAGCATCGTTGCGGACAACGCGCCTCATGGAGACCTTAAGACCGCCTCCTCCTCCTCCTGCGCCTCCTCCTCCTCCACCACCCCCACCACCCCTCATCCTCTTGTTTTTCCTCCTCCTCCTCCCCCTCATCCGCCTGCTCCTCCTCCGCATCTTCTGCTTCGTCTTCTTCTTATTATTCTTCCTCGTCGTCTTATTCTTATTATTATTATAATTATAATTATTATTAGTATTATTATTATTATATTTATGATTATTAGTATTATTATTATTCGTATAATTATTGTTATTATTATTATTCTTCCTCCACCACCTCCTCCTCCTCCTCCTCCTCCTCCTCCTCATCCCCCTACCTACTCTCCCTCTTCCTCCTCCTCCTCCTCCTCCTCCCCCCCTCCTCCTCCTCCTCTCCCTCCCCTCCTCCTCCCTCCTCTATTCCTGTTCCTCCCTCCTCCTCCTCCTCCTCATCATCATCCTATTCCTCCACTACCCTCCTCCCTTCCTCCTCCTCGCTTCTCCTCCACCTCCTCCGCCTCCAACCCCCCCCGCCTCCTCCGTTCCTCCTCCACCTCGTCATTCTCCTCCTCCTCCACGTACTCCTCCTCCTCCTCCTCCTCCTCCTCCTCCTCCTCCTCCTCATCATGATAATTATCATCATCACCATCATCATCATCATCATCATCAGCAGCATCATCATCATCATCATCATCATCATCATCATCATCATCATCATCATCATCATCATCATCATCATCATCATCATCATCATCATCATCATCATCATCATCATCATCACATCATCATCATCCACATCATCATCGCATCATCATCATCATCAACATCATCATCATCATCATCATCTCACCACCACCACCATCATCATCATCATCATCATCATCATCATCATCATCATCATCATCAGCATCATCATCATCATCATCATCATCATCA
>CAUYUJ010020736.1:57500-60000 GCA_963575745.1 Prorocentrum cordatum | reverse complement strand
GCGACTGTTTGACTTCGTCTGTCACTCGGCCGGGTCGGCGCCCAGCGGGCCGAGCGCGACGGGCAACGGATCGGGCCGCGCGGCCGAGCGCGGGGATACGCGACGAAGAATGCCAAGGGCAACGATGGCAAGGGCGACGGGGGCGAGGCGAGGGGCGGGGCGACACGCCTGCAGGAACACGTCGACGGAAGACGGAGACTCCGAGGAACCGCGACAAGGAGCACGACGCGCAAGGTCGATAACGAAAAGCGAGAGCAAAGGGCAGTCGGACGGCGGGATTTGGGCCGCGAGGACTCTGTCCACTTCGCTGCAGACTCTTTCCGCACCGCTGCGCAACGGTTGTCGTCGTCGTCGTCGTCGTCGCCCTCCGCCCCCTGCCCCCCCCCACCCCCGCCCCCCTCCTTCGCCCCCCGCCCGCCTCGCCGCCACCTTCCTCGCCCTCGCCGCCGCCCCCCCTGTCGCGAGGCCCCGCCCGCGGCTTGCAGGGCCATCGCCCCGAATTCCGGCGGCTGTCCGCGGCCGCTCGACGACCGCGGCGCCAGGCAACGCGCTGCGTCGCCAGGCGCGACGGCCGCCCCGACGGAGGGCCAGGTCGCCGGCGGAGGGGGGGCCTCCAACGAGGAAGGCGGCCGATCACAACGACGCACGCGTTGGACGAGGGCCCCTCTGCCCCTGGCGCGCGCTTGCCGCCGCGGGGGGCGTCGCTAGGCGCTCGCTACCAAACCGCTCGAAATCGGCCCGGTCCGCGACGGCGGGCTCGCCCGAGCTGCCCGCGCGCCGCGCGCTTGCCGCGAATTACAATGGCCGACCAAATGCAACCCGCCGCAGTTGACCGAAGCCCCCGGCGCGTCACTGCAGGTCGCGAGCCCCAGAACCAAAACCACCGCCGCCCACGACGGGGGGCGACGGCGTCGACGGCCGCGGAGAGCACGGGGCGCGAGCGCTACCTGCAGTCGCCCGCGCGAGCGGGCCGAGGATCACCCCCAAAGAAGAACACGCACGATGGGCGCCTTCGCCCTCGCGCCCGCCCCCCCCGCGACCAGGGGCACGCGCGCGCGAGCGCGCTGCGCGTCGACATTTCCCCCGACAAGCGTAACCGGTGGCCGGACTTCGCGCGCCTTGGAGGCGCCGCGTCATAGGCCCGCCCCCGCGCGCCTTGCACGGCCCGGCCCGGCTGCGCGGGCCCCCGCTGCGGCTGGGCGCAGCTGCGCCGGGATCCGAACGCAGTTGGACCCAGCGCTGCTTTCGGGTTCCTGCCCGGGGGGCGCCGTCAAATCGCGCCCCCGCCGCCGCTGCTTTCGGGTTCCTGCCCGGCGGGCGCCGTCAAATCGCGCTCTCGCGCCCGCCTGGCCGCGCCGGCGTCGCGCTGCAGCCCCGCCGACGCAGCGCCGCGTTGATCTCGAGCTTCTCGCGGCCCAATCCAGCCATTCCCAAGTCAAGCCCGCGGTCGAGGGGAACTGCTCGCGCCCGCGGTTCGGGCGAGCGCGCGCGCGTCGCGAGCTCCAGCGCTCGCAACGAGCAGAGAAGCCGCGCTCTTCAGGGAAACAGCGGCCGTTCAAATGTCCTGTTTCGAAAAATGCAGCACCGGCCCTCCGACGCGCGGGGGCGGCGCTGAATGCGCGTCGATGTTGCGCGGGCGGAGGATCGGCGCGCGGCGCCGCGGTCGTGGATGTCCGTCGCGAGAGGAATCGCGCAGTCTACCGCCCGCAGGCGACGTCCAGGCACCGCGACTTGTTCCCCCACGCGCGTTTGTATAGGGACGTCCAATGGTGGGGGGGCACCGCGCCCTCGCTCGAGACACTCGCATTGCGCCTGTCAGACCGCCGACGGCCGCCTCGGCGGCCTCGGCCCGCTGGCGATCGGCGCCGGGGTCCGCCCATGCGAAGTGGACCGCGCGCGCGGCCGCCCCCGCGCGCTGACGCCCGTCGTCGCGACCGTCGTCGCCACTACTCGTTTTCGACGCATGTGGCCAGGCTGCGCGCCTCTTGAGCATCATCATGGGGCTCTCCCGTCAATGTTGGGTTGGGCTGAATGTTTCTGTTGGCCCCCAGTCCCAGACGTCCAACGTGGTGACTGCTCCGCGGCGTCAGCCCAGGAAACATGGAAACTTGTTCGGCGTCTTGGGCCCACGGGGGCTGACCCGTCAGCGCGCGGCCCTCGCCAACGAAATCGCCCTTATGAGCTGTTTCACAAGTTCGACCGCGTGTCCTGTCGTTGCTCAGGTGTCCAATATATCCGCCCTGCCCGTCCTCCATATCTATCGACCTCCATGCCCCCATCTTTCCCTCGCTCTCTCTCTTTCTCTCTCTCTCTCTCTTTCTCTCTCTCTCTCTCTCTCTCTCTCTCTCTCTCTCTCTCTCTCTCTCTCTCTCTCTCTCTCCTCTCTCCTCTCTCTCTCTTCTCTCCTCTCTCTCTACTCTCTCTCTTCTCTCCTCCTCTCTCTCTCCTCTCTCTCTTTCCTCTCTCTCTCTCTCCTCTCTCTCTCTTTCGCTCTCTCTCT